>JAODAL010039245.1:0-38212 GCA_025379985.1 Phyllomedusa bahiana
GGTCCGGGACTTTTTTTGTCTTCCCCTTGAAACTAAAATGGGGGTTTGGGAAAGATTTTTCCTTTTTCTTGGCATTTTTTAAATTGGGTGTCATGCAAGTTTGGGGCTCATGCTGTAGCCCTGGACAGGTATAGTTAATGTCCAGTTCAACTAAAATGGTGGTGAAAGACTACTTTTTCCGGCACTTTTTAATCTGTGGGTCAGACAGGTTTAATGGTCATACTGCGGTCCAGGACAGGGTAGTCAATTCCAGTTCAACTAAAATGGTGGTTGAAAGACTCCTTTTTCCGGCACTTTTTAATCTGGGGTCAGACGGGTTTAAATGGTCATACTGTGGCCCAGGACAGGGACAGTATATGTCCAGTGAAACTAAAATGGTGGTTGAAAGACTCCTTTTTCCGGCACTTTTTTATCTGGGGGTCAGACAGGTTTAATGGTCATACTGCGGTCCAGGACAGGGATAGTCAATGTCCAGTTCAACTAAAATGGTGGTTGAAAGACTCCTTTTTCGGCACTTTTTAATCTGGGGGTCAGACAGGTTTAAATGGTCTACTGTGGGCTCAGGACAGGGACAGTATATGTCCAGTGAAACTAAAATGGTGGTTGAAAGACTCCTTTTTCCGGCACTTTTTAATCTGGGGGTCAGACAGGTTTAATGGTCATACTGCGGTCCAGGACAGGTATAGTCAATGTCCAGTTCAACTAAATTGGTGGTTAAAAGGGACTCCTTTTTCCGGCACTTTTTAATCTGGGGGTCAGACGGGTTTTAAAGGTTAATGCTGCGGTCCAGGACAGGGTTTGTCAATGTCCAGTTCAACTAAAATGGTGGTTTCAAAGACTACTTTCTTCCGGCACTTTTTAATCGTGGTCATGCGGGTTTTTTAGGGTCATGCTGCGTTCCAGGACAGGGATATTCAATGTCCAGTTCAAGTAAAATGATGGTTCAAATAATACTGCCTTCTGGCACTTTTTAATTTGTGGGTGATGCAGGTTTAAGGGTTATGCTGTGGTACAAGACAGTGAATGGTGTGTGACTTTTTTTCTGTGGCTTTTATAGCCTAAGTGTTGTGCCTAAGATGTAGCAGGTATCCATTTGACTGTTGTGGCTGTTAATTCCAGCTTCTCCAGCCCTGTTTGGGTGTAAGAATGAAGGTGTTGTTGCTCTCCCATAGACTTTAATGGTCATCGAAGATGATCGACTATCGACTATCGAAAAACCTTATCGATGGTGGCCGACTATCGACTATCGCCCGATGTCGATAGCCAACGTAATCGCTCAACACTACTCATCACTTATCAACGGAATATCTTCTCTGCTCTCCTCTTGTCAGCTCTTCACATAACCATATCTATGACTTCTCCTGTGCTTCCCCCACACTCTAGAACTTGTTACCCTGACACATCAGACTTTCTTTCACCGTCACTAGTTTAAAACCAACCTGAAAACTCATCTCTTCAGGAGCCTATAACCTACAATAACCCCACTGTCACTAAATCAACCCACAAACATGTCTGTCCTTCACCTTCTGTTTCTTTCCTCCTTCCTTGTAGACTGTAAGCCTTCACAGACAGGGTCCTCTCTCTGTTAATCATTTAGTGTTGCCATTGTGCTTTGTTTAGACCTATGTTATGTATGTAACCCCCGAATCTACAGTGTCCTTGAAATAATAGCACAATAAATAATAATAATAATAATAATAATAATAACTATCACTAGAACAAAGTGACAATTGTGCTATTAAAGCATTTTACTGCTCTTCTCTTATACTTTTCTTTATAGTTTTATTTGATAAAAGTAAAAATTCAAGTATACAATTCTTCAAATCATTGCCTTTTATAAAACTCAAAACTATTAAAAAAATACAATAACTGTCCTCAGTATTCAACCATTGCTCAATAAAGTTAAATGCCATCCATAGTAATGTGCAGTAATTGACCTAAAACAAATAAGGAATAAAACAACTCCCTTGATTTAGGTATCCCACATATGTCCACGATGCACGGAATTCTTCATGTTGGTGTCAATAGAAGGTCCAGCACTTGTGGAAATGTTAGAAAACAACCTTTAAACCTTATTTTTAAAAACAAAAAGTTCCCGCATCTCTTATGTGTTTCAAATCATGCTTTGGATTTTTAGCCATAGTAACTCATAGCAAGAGCTAAAGGTGACATGTAATAAATTTGGCCCTGGAAGGGCAGGCCAGTTCTAAATAGCTTTAAGGCAGTATGCAATGCGCCAGAATGTATGAACCTGTTCTTCTGCAGGTCATAATACAGGCGCAGTGTAGAGTCAATACCACAAGTCAGGCTCAGGCACCACCTTTACCCTGGTCTGGCTGTTTTTCTGCAGGTCATACATACAGATGCAGTGTTGAGCCAATACCACAAGTCTGGCTCAGGCACCACCTTTATCCTGGTGCGGCTGTACTAAATGTTTTGCACCTAGGTTTGGCATCAAAGAATCATAAATGTGTCTAATCTTATGAATGTGGTATGACGCCCCCAGAACGCCCCAAATCTTTCTCCCATTATAAAGTGATGCGCAGGTACTTACGACGCCAAAGTTTGGAATATGACTGTTCATACATCTATAGAACAAGTCTACAACAGCTTTTTGACTCCAGAAATCTTGCACAGCCCTGTTCATAAATGTTGCCCTAAGTGGCTAAGAACCAATAGCATGGTTTGAAATGTATAAGAGAGGCGGGTGGGGGGGCAGGAGCCTGCTTTGTCTTTAGCCTTTTTTGAATTTTAAGGGAGGAAATAAAGTTTGCAATGATTGCCCAACTATAAGCAAGGAGCAGTGGGAGAGAGAGGACATCAACAAACTTACAAGTCAAAAGACCCGCGTCAGGCTCTAGCTTCACCAGTTTTTGCTTTATTTTGTCTCCTTTCCCTTTATATTATTTCATTTTCAAAGCATTTTTTTCAGTATCTCAGAATCTAATCACTGAATATGTCTCGACAACACAGATAATGATGAACCGCCATGCAGATATACTCTCTTGAGACACATGACTGCTCAAAAAGGAGATTCTGTATATTTGCAGTTATTCTAATGCCAGATGTTGAGGAGGACAGGCTCTCATCAGACTACAAGACTCTTCACAAGCAGCAGGTAAAATATCAATCTTCTTCTAATTTAAATGGACCTTACATGACTGATTTGTTTCCAGAAACTATCCCACACCTGTCCATGGGTTGTGTTTGGTATTGCAGTTCAGCTTCATTGAAGTCAGTAGGTCTGAGCTGTGATACCACACAAACTGTGGAAAGGTCTGGCAGTTTTTGAAAAGAATCAGACACATTTTTCCAACCCTGTGCAACTTCATTGCGTGTTATATTTCTAATGAGACTGAAGTCAGTGAAGCTACTGACAGTATTGCACTTGTATTTAGAATAGTCCCCATTATGAGCCACAAAACGCCCTACTTGACATACTTTATATTGATTGTGGATGTGTTAGCAAACCTGAGCTAATTTAGAGGAAAGCAGAAAAAAAATTCTTATTACTTGATGGATCAATAGTTGTATTGGTTTCCGAACATCAGGAACCTTATGTATTCTCTTTATGCAGAAATGTTGTTTCATAGTTGTACACTGGAACCTCTGGATTTTTTTGGCAGATCTTCTATTCCATCTTGTACTCTTGTAACTTGCCCTCATGTTGGAGAAAAGCTTCTCTAGAAGTGTGTAGTAGCATTTCTGCACAATACAAGTCATAATTTCTGGTGGCCAGGTTTGTGTGAATGGACAGAGGGATAATAATGTGCTAAGATGTCACACCAGACCCTATGAGCACATGGAGATTATAAGACAAAGTTTATACTGATCACAGTAAGAAAGACACATTACTGGGACGTACACACAACCCCAAGGTTTTCATAGAAGGGAAAACGTATTTCCACAGGAAAACATTGAGGTTATGTGTAATTTCACTGGTTACACAACTCATACTAGAGCCTTATCTTTAATGTTACCGTAGTTGTCGCTGTTTTTCTCCATTGTGAGACTTTGGTAATATTTTCAATGCTGCTTTTCAAAATCTGTAACACAGAGAAAAAAAGGAAATCTGTGAAGTCTCAGGAAACCCATCTGTATGGGTGTAAGGAGGGTGAAAATGGGTGGAATTGTAAAATGTCCAGTACCCTGTACAGACTGTGTGATACCTCCCTGGTTTCTCATTCCATTTACACTGGAGTTTATTAGACTAAAAATGGTGTTGTATTGTTCCTTTGCTTTGTTGTATAAGATGCATATTATTTTGTGTTGTCGTGTGGCTGACAACATGGTTGTGAAAAACCCAGCTCTGTCTGCCATGCTTCTGTTGATAAGTATTCAGGAGGGGATATTTTGAGGAGCTCTGAAGTTTTAGGTGTTCATGTAAAATGTTGGGTTTCCTACCATAAGTATGTGTTTTATTAGGCTGAGTGTAAGCCTGAGCCCAATGACCTGTGTGACCAGCAGCTACTATAGGAGTAGTGAAGGGTGAGCCGAGTGTGGACCTGACAGAGCGAATGCTTGAGAACTGTATCTTTCCAAGAGAACCACTGAGCATGATGCACTGGGTATATATGATGAGAAACCACCAAACATGAAGTCTACCTGGGAGGTAAGGAATTTGTAAATTGTGTATTAGTAATAGACATTATGTGAATTACTGCTGTGACAGCTCCGGCATCCCTAGACCCCTCTCATTGCCAACTGGTCAGATATTAGATGAAAATCTTTTTATTTTTTGCATTTGTCTATTTTTTAGGTAAAAAAAAACAGAATGGATACTGATGAGTCAAATCTGCCCTTCCTTTTTTGTCTTTTCTGTCTATTTTTTAGATATATAGTCGGAATGGATATCAATGAGCTAAATTTTACCTTATTTAACAGAACGATGGTTTATTTTGACCCGTAAGTTCATATTCCTTATATTTGTATACTGTAATCTACTATTCTTTTTCTACTATTTGCATAAATTCCGATTTTTATTACAGAGAAAATCAGGTTGACTCTGCTCACATCGTAGCCTCTGTCTGTGATTTAATCAAAACTGATAATAAAAACCAAACTGCATGCAGAACAATTTATTGCATCAAATTGGTGGAATCTCTGGTGCAACCCATTGTAAGTCCACGGGAATTGTGTAATGCTTCTATTCTCCTGTGGGGGCACCACAGGGAAATTAATTTATGGTACTTAATTAAAAAAACAGATATACATATTAAAACAAATATATATTTGAAAAACAGAAATACAATTTATAAGAATTTTGTAGAACAGTTTATTATCTATGACTGCTGTCTGAGTACATACATGATTGAATCATTTACTGTATATTACAATTGAAAGAAGCATGTATGTAATCAGACAGCAGTCATAGATAATAAACCATTGTGCAACATTCTTATAAATTGTATTTCAGTCTATCTATACTTGAAAGATATTCACCTGCAGTCAGATAATGGAAATACTTTTTCTAACATCTTGAGGATAAATTACCTACAACCAAAAAATGATTTCCTACCGTACTTCAATGTAAAGTTCTTTGACCCAAAGAGCCAAGCCTCACCAACACATGGATGAGGACGACGGCACAAATAGATTGGATCCAGATGCTTAACAGAAACAAACAATAACTGACCCTATTTTTGGCTAAATCTTTCCATAGACAATTCTCTAACGCTGACCCTAACACCAGACACCACTGACCCGCTCTGTCCCAAAAATAACCCTGATGCTATCACTGACCCTGACACAAACAGGGAAAATTCAAAGTAGATATTTATGAAGCTATAAATCCTTCATAAGCCTAACTCTGTCCTATTATGTCTTTTAAGCCCACGTTATGTAGACTATGAGACAGAGGTCAAGCTTTGTGAAATCCATTTTAATATTCAACAGAAGGTGGCAATTGCTTTATACAGCATCATTTCTGCTCTCGGGATTATCGGTAATGGATTAGCTAATGGATCTGGATTGCTGGATTCAGGATGAAGATGACGATCAGTGCCTTGTGGTTC
The DNA here is from genome assembly GCA_025379985.1 of Phyllomedusa bahiana. NCBI lineage: Eukaryota > Metazoa > Chordata > Amphibia > Anura > Hylidae > Phyllomedusa > Phyllomedusa bahiana. The sequence goes on from JAODAL010039245.1 coordinate 6,015, forward strand.
CTCAACCTGGCCATTGCAGACTTCCTCTGTTGCGCTTCTCTTCCTGTGCGCATTGCAGACTGGATTTCCAGTTTCTCAGACTCAAACATTGTATATTGCATATTAAACATGGTTCTGTTTAATCGAAACATGAGCATCATTGTATTTATCCTGACGGCCATGTTTATTGACTGATGTCTAAACTAGTGAGAATCACTGTGGCAATCATCTGGGTGTTGAGTCTGATAATGACTAGTTTACTGTTTATCCTATTTGTTAAAGATTCTTACAATCAGACTGCATGGTGCTCAGATGTAGACATTGGTATTCTTTGGTTTGTTGAGGATCTCCCATATAGATCCATGGCTACTTTTCATGCATGTCAGATTGCTCAACTAACAAGGTTAATTATACTGTTTATGATCCCTTTTCTCATCATCTCGATCAGTTAAGCTTTTATTTTATTCAAACTTAGAAAATGTAAAAGATCACAGAGATCTATGTGTTGGTGATATGTGGACATGGTGTGGTGGTATTATTCAGCCACTATGTGGTGGTAATATGTGGTCATGGTATGGAAGAATTATTCAGTCACTATGAGGCAGTTATATGTGTTTTATTTATATAAAATGTATCATTTGTGGCGGTATATATATCTTTAGTCCGTTTATGTTTATCCTGCTGCAATTAGGAGAGGAAGACTCAGAAGCCCCAGTGCCCCATCTTAATTACAGGTTAGTGTGATGATGTCATCACATCACCCTATATAAGTTGAAGTGAGACTAGCCTAGGGCAGTGATCAGGTGGCAAAGGCAAGCACGCACAGTGGGCCCCTAAAATCAACATATCACCATCACATAGTGACTGAATGGTAACATCATACTATGACCACATACAACCACCACATAGTGGCTGAATAATACCACAAGACCATGTGGTGACTGAATAATACCACCACCATAAAGTGACTTAATAATACCACCACGCCCTCACCACATATCACCACCACATAGTGACTGAGTAATACCATCGCACCATTACACTTTGACCATTATTACTGCAATATAACTACCGTATAGTGGTAGACACCAGTGCACACAGGCTCTGCAGACATTAGTGACTACTGTGCAGTGACATCTTGTGACTCACAGGTGACTTTTGTCAGACAAGTAGTTCACTCGTCTTTTCTTCTACATCCGATTCACACCTCTTTGCTGACTTCTCCTGGCGAACACTTGTATCTGCATATTTGGATACAACTATCTTAGAATCCTCACTTTTCCAGCACCTCTTTGCCTTTTCCCAACTCTGTACTTACTTCCCGGGTGTAGGAGAGCAGGTTCAGGCCACAGCTTAGATACACAGTCTTTCAGGAGGAACAGAGGACTAACCCCCTTGAGGTTGTGATATTGCTATGACCTGTTCTTCTCAGAATCATATTGTGTGGTCTGAACTCCTTCCCCTGCACCCAGAAGATCAGCCGCATGCATGGTGCATGATCTCTAGGTGGTGCAGAAGATGGGGTTCAGTACTGTCATGCTTTTTTCTTTTAGTAATGTTTCTGATTTTTTTACAGAATTCCCACTTGGACTTTGATGGATTTATTGAACCAGTGTTTGATCCATTTCTTTAATAAAATGGTTGTGGAGACTGATTTTATGGAGAGTTTATTTAAATGAATTGTTTTTTGTGCTGTGTCAGTGTTTTTTACCGTTTATTTCCAGTGTTAGTAATAAGGTGTTTAACAGTCGTCTCTGTATGACCAGCACTGGGGTTCAGTGTCAGCCTTGGGGTGACAAAGAAAAACACTTCTAGCTGAAACCAAGCCCCAGCACTAGTAATTGAGAGATGTCTGTCAAACACCTCTATTACTAATACTGGAAAAAGAGTGGTAAAAAATACAATCAAACAACACAAAAAAAACTTCATTTAAATAAACATTCCCTCTCACCAGATCTTTTTAACCATTTTATTAAATAAATTGATCCAGCACTGGTCTGATGTAGTCTAGAGGGGGAACCTGTAAAATAAAGAAACACTAGACCCCTCACATTACCAACTGTTCAGATATTAGATAACAACCTTTTTATTTTTTGTCTTTGTCTATTTTTTAGGTAAAAAAACAAAATGGATACCACTGAGCTAAATCTGACCTTTCTTTTTTGTTTTTTTTCTGTCTTTTTTTCAGGTATATAGTCGGAATGGATATCGATGAGTTAAATTTGACCTCATTTGATGGAACTGGAGTTATTATTGGCCCGTAGGTTCATATTCCTTATTTTTGTATACTGTAGTTTACTTAGATTTTTCTACTGTCTGCAAAAATTCAGATTTTTATGACCGAGGAAATCAGGTTGACTCTACTCACATCGTGGATTCTGTCTCTGATTCCAAAGAAATTTGAGAATAAAAACTGAACTGCATGCAGAACAATTTATTGCATCAAATTGGTGGGATCTCTGGTGCAATCCATTGTAAGTCCACAAGAATTGTTTAATGCTTTATTTTTTCTGTGGGGGCGCTGAATAGATATTAATTCATGGTACTTAATTAGAAAACAGATTATCAAAAATCATTGCTGTCTGAGTACATATATGTTTGCATCATTTATACTAAAATTGAAAGAAACATGTAACAGCAGTCATATACAGTGGGGAAAAAAGTATTTAGTCAGCCTCCAACTGTGCAAGTTTTCCCACTTAAAAAGATGAGAGGGGCCTGTAATTGACATCATAGGTCAACCTCAACTATGAGAGACAAGATGAGAAAACTAATCCAGAAAATCACATTGTCTGATTTGGAAAGAAATTATTTGCAAATTATGGTGGAAAAAAAAGTATTTGGTCACCTACAAACAAGCAAGATTTCTGGCTCTCACAGACTTGTAACTTTTTATTTGAGAGGCTCCTAAGTCCTCCACTCATTACCTGTAGTAATGGCTCCTGTTTGAACTTGTTATCAGTATAAAAGACACCTGTCCACAACCTCAAACAGTCACTCTCCAAACTCCACTATGGTGAAGACCAAAGAGCTGTCAAAGGACAACAGAAACAAAATTGTAGCCCTGCACCAGGCTGGGAAGATGGAATCTGCAATAGGCAAGCAGCTTGGTGTGAAGAAATCAACTGTGGGAGAAATAATTAGAAAATGGAAGACATACAAGACCCCTGATAATCTTCCTCAATCTGGGGCTCCACGCAAGATCTCACCTCGTGGGGTCAAAATTATCACAAGAACAGTGAGCAAAAATCCCAAAAGCACACGGGGGGACCTATTGAATAACCTGCAAAGAGCTGGGACCAACATAACAAAGACTACCATCAGTAAAATTCTACACCACCAGGGACTCAGATCCGGCAGTGCCAGATTTGTCCCCCTGCTTAAGCCAGTACATGTTTGTGCCCATCTGAAGTTTTTTAGAGAGCATTTGAATGATCCAGAAGAGTATTGGGAAAATGTCATATGGTCAGATGAAACCACAGTAGAACACAACTCGTTGTGTTTGGAGGAGAGAGAATGCTGAGTTGCATCCAAAGAACACCATACCTACTGTGAAGCATGGGGGTGGCAACATCATGCTTTGGGGCTGTTTCTCTGCAAAGAGTCCAGGACGACTGATCCGTTTACATGAAAGAATGAATGGGGCCATGTATCGTGAGATTTTGAGACCAAACCTCCTTCCATCAGCAAGGGCATTGAAGATGAAACGTGGCTGGGTCTTTCAGCATGACAATGATCCCAAGCACACCACCATGGCAATGAAGGATTGGATTGATAAGAAGCATTTCAAGATCCTGGAGTGGCCTAGCCATAGAAAACCTTTGTAGGAAGTTGAAAGTCTGTGTTGCTCAGCGACAGCCCCAAAACATCACTGCTCTTGAGGAAATCTGCATGGAAGAATGGGCCAAAATACCAGCAACAGTGTGTCCCAACCTTGTGAAGACTTACAAAAAACGTTTGACCTCTGTCATAGCCAAAAAAAGGGTATATAACAAAGTATTGAGATGGACTTTTGTTATTGACCTAATACTTGTTTTCTACCATAATTTGCAAATAAATTCTTTCCAAATCAGACAATGTAACTTTCTGGATTTGTTTTCCAATGTTGTCTCTCATAGTTGAGGTCGACCTTTAATGTCAATTACAGACGTCTATCATCTTTTTAAGTGGGAGAATTTGCACACTTGGTGGCTGATTAAATGCTTTTTTCCCCACTGTGTAATAAACTGTTCTGCACCAATCTTATAAACGCTGTTGATCGAACTGTCCTGGAAGAGTTAAGTTCTTGTAGAACTTCTCGGATTTTTAGAACTCCAACCGAATCTTTTACTGTTCGTTTGAGTAAAGTTCTATTTCGACACGCCATTTTCAGTTTCATTTTCAGTGGCTTTCTGCATTTTTGGCGGCCGTCCAATTACCTTTCTGCAGTTTTGGTGGCCATCCAATCATCATTCTGCACTTTTGGCACCTTCCAAACAGTGCAGAGCACGGAGAATGTTGTAAAAATGTCATCGCTGAGGTGTATGGCTCTCATTGGCTGCTGAAATCACATGACCATGTTATATATATTTCACTGCATTGCCTTGTGAACACCATTTTCAGCTCACTCGCTGTGCTGTACAGACTGCTCTTAGTTACTTAGTTAGATAGCATTTTCCTCTCCATAGACAGCAATAGTTAGGGAGTTTGGTATTGCTGGCTGCATCTTTCTCATACCCAGAAGCTGTTATTTGGTGACATTTTCAGGCTCACATAACGCTTAACACTCATATACATGGATATATATTATACAGAGTGCTTGGATTTTCTAAATCATACTCAGTGCTCAAAAGTTCATTTTTTGCAGTTTTGGGGGTTCAGTAATTGTATAACACACCTTCTCGAAATCTCCTATGTGTCAAAGAGCCTTTTGGGTCCCCTCAGGATGCAGAGCCCCGTAGCAGCTGCTACCGCTGCACCTCCTATAGCTATGCCCCTGCATGCAAGCTGTCCTCATCTTTTCAGTTAGCCATTGAAAGGAATTAAGAATTTTAGCCTCTCAAGTTTTTCTGTCACTCTTAGAGCCAAATTTTTTTCCACTAAGTTGTTCCACGTATCCACTTTACTGTTATGGATGGTAATTCCAGCTTCTCCTCACCTGTATAGGTATAAAAATGAACCAGAACATCTTCTCCCGATGACTTTAATGGAATTCAAGTTCGAGCTCTAATTCGAATACAACCTCAAACTGAACTCAATAAAGTTCAAGGTTCTAATCGAACTAGAAGTTTTTACTGCTCACCCATATCTACTTATAAATACTTTTAAGACATTTACCTGCAGTCAGTTATTGAAATAGTTTTTTCTGACATCTAGAGGATAAATTACCTACAACCAAAACCTTCTTTAATGTAAAGTTCTGTGAACCAAAGAGCCAAGCCTCACTAACACATACACACACAGCAGCCATTTATATTGATATTACTGTATATTATTATTCTTTTATTTAGTTTAACAACAAATGACATATAAAGTGCTTTCAAATTGTAGATGGCAATAAATAAGCAAGTAAAAAAACACCTGTCAGTAATTCCCTATTATTTATATCATAAATATCTAGCTTCCAACAAAAGTAAAGTGGTTACATAAATCTGCTGTACAAATCCTCCCTTGCTATACACAGTATCCTACAAAAGTGAGTATACCCCGTTAATTTTTACAAATATTGTACTATATCCATTCACACTGAAGATATGACACTTTAATATAATGTCAAGTAGTCACCGTACGGCTTGGTGGATGGTAGAGACCTTGAGATCTTTAACCTTTCAGTTGAGAATGTCCCACAGATGCTCAATAGGGTTTAGGTCTGGAGTTTATCATGGTCTCGTCAGACCACAGGACATGGTTCCAGTAATCCATGTCCTTAGTCTACTTCTCTTCGGCAAACTGTTTGCGGGCTTATCTTGTGCATCATCTTTGGAAGAGGCTTCCTTCTAGGACAACAGCCATGCAGACCATTTTGATGCAGTGTGCGGCATTTGGTATGAGCACCAACAGGCTTACCTCCCCACCCCTGTAATCTCTGCAGCAATGCTGGCAACACTCATCTTTGGATATAACACTGAGTACATGAGATCAAAGTCTTTGGACGACCATGTCGAGGCCTGTTCTGAGTGGTGCCTGTCTTGTTAAACTGCTGTACGGTCTTGGCCACCATGCTGCAGCTCAGTGTTGGCAATCTTCTTATAACCTATGCCATCTTTATGTAGAGCAACAATTCTTCTTTTCAGATCCTCAGAGAGTTATTTACCATGAGGGGCCATGTTGAACTTCCATTGACCAGTAGGAGAGAGTGTGAGAGCTATACCACCAAATTTAACACACTTGCTCCCCACTCACACATGAGAGTTACATGACACCATTGGGGGGGGGGGGATGGCAAATTGGGCACAGTTTGTCCATTTTTAGGGTTGTACTCACTTTTGCTGCAAGCAGTTTAGACATTGATGGCTGTGTTGAGTTATTTTGAGGGCACACCAAATTTACACTGTTATATAAGCTGTAGACTGACTACTTTACATTGTATGAAAATGTCATATCTTTAGTGTTATCCCATGAAAAAGTATAATACAATATTTACAAAAATGTGAGGTATTTATTCACTTTTGTGAGATATTGTACATACACCACATCCTAATGGATAAAAGTGACCTCAAAAAAGGAGACAATAATCAAAATTGTTGAAAGGAGATAACCAAAAGAAACTTCTATGCCAAGGAGAACACTGACATGCTCCTTGGTGGGAAGCAGCAGACGTTTCATAAGGATCTCTCCCTTTTCACCTCTTTGACACATTATTATGTGGTTTATGTATATAGTGAGGAAAGATTTATACAGGAGAAATATGTAACTATCATATTTTTTCAAAAGCTCTAATGGCTGCTTGGTGCAGAATTTGGCTTCAAAAGAGCCGAATTGTAGCCAACCAGGAAATGGAAAGAAATAGTAACATTAAGCATGTAGTAACTGTAAGATCAAACACAATAACATAAAATCCCCTTATTACTCAATGACAGAGCTTAAAGGGGTTGTATCATTTCATTAAATGGTCTTCAGAATAAGGGGACAGTGAAAACAAGCAACTTTGCAATTGGATGTCATTAGCAAAGCTGTCTTGTATTCACAGTTTTTCTTATCTTCTGTTTCTGTTTACACTGATATCCAGTGCTGGTCGGATCCCTCCTCCTTGCATTTCACTAGCTGAGAGCTCATTTACATTCTGTAGGCCCCCCCGGTCGGCTGTATTCACGGAGCTTGAATTCCTGCCTTTCACTCAAAGTAAGGGAAAGAAGAAAAAGAATAACACTGCAGCTGCTTCTGCAATCAGGAAACAGCACAATTGTGTGTCGATCCCTGCCTCTCTGACTCAGAGTTAGGGGCCATAGCAATTTCTCTGTGCTCACCTAGCAGAAACACACTGCAGCAGATTCTACAATCAGAAAACAGCACAGTTGTGTTTTGGTGCCTAACTGTCCTGCATAGAAGGGAGATCTGTGCAGTTCATAGAAAACTGGATTCAACTGTAATAAATCTCCAGCTGTGAGAGGAGAAGAGATCAGTGCTAAGTCTAGATTGAATGCAGCCTGTGGTATGTATACAGCTCTTACAAAATAAGACTGATAGGGAGAGACACAGTGACATGTGGACTCAGAGAGGGTGGGAGGGGAATCTCGGGAGCCAGCAGGAACAGTGAAGGGGGAAAATGTCACCCCGCTGGGGGGGAAAAAAAACGCCCCCTGCATTTCTAGATTTGAAAAGCTGGAAACAGTATGAAAAAAACTAATAAGGAAGCGAAACATCGGCCCCCTTTTAAAAGGACAGCAAAATAGACATTGGCACAGACATGTGCACAATAGATGCGATCCAGATGTTGAACAGCAACAAACAATAACTGACCCTTTCCCATTCCTTTTACTGAATCCTTTCCCTAGGGCCTTTTTACAATGGACCCCAACACCAAACCCCCTAACCTCTCTTCTGAAAAAATGGGGCCCGGAGCCCGGGAGGTTTGGGGGACCGGGAGTTTTATCCTTTGGTTTTTTTTTGCCCCAGCTAAAAAAACCCGCGCCCCTGCTGTCCAAAAATTCCCCGAGTTATCATTGACTCTGACACAAACAGGTAGATTCAAAGTAGATATTTCTGAAGATATAAATCCTTCATAAGCCTAACTCTACCCTATTATGTCTTTTAAGGCCACTTTATATAGACTATTTAGTCAAATTAACCTTAAAAATTCATTTTGACTTCAACCCGAAGGGGGCGATTACTTTTTTTAAAGGGAAAAATTTTTGCTCTCGTTATTATCGGTAATGGGGTTAGTCATTGGTTCCGGGTTCAGGGTGAAGAAAAAATCAGGCCGTTTTTGGTTTTTTTTTAAACCCGGCCATTGCGACTTCCCTTTGCTGCGCTTCTCTTCCTGTGCGAATTTCAGACTGGCTTTCCAGATTCTCAGAATCAAACAATGTATGTTTTAATTTTAACATGGGTTTTTGTTTAATCTGAACATGAGCGCCCGTTTTAGTTATCCCGACGGCCAAAAGGGGTATTGATCGTTGGGTATCCCTCATGGGGGCCCTTTTGGGGAAAAGTTCACAGGCCCGTAAACTAGGGGAAAAACCCCTGTGGAAATTTATTTTTGGGTTGGTCTATCTTCATGGTTTATTAATTTACTAGTTGAGGGTTTTTAAATCAGTCTGAATGGTGCTCAGATGTACCTGTGGAAATTAGGTTTTTTTTTTTGATGTTCCCAAAAAGAGACTTTAAAGGTTTTTCCTCATTTTTTGTCCCCATTGTTCAAATAATTTCCGGGGACTTATAATGTTTTTGATTTTTTGGGCCCCATCATCTCTATCGTTAAAGCTTTTTTTTTCTTTAAATTTGAAAAAGTAAAAGACCCCCAAAATTTAAAAGGGCCCTACAGGGCATCACCCCCTGTCATATTGTGTTCCTTTTCTGGGTGGTTTTCCATATTACGTTTTGGGGCCCCTTAAAACCCCATGTATTATATCATTACTTCTATTTTACTATAGTAAAATTTTACAATTATTTACCCCGGCTTGTCCCCTTTAAAAGTTGCTTTAATTTAAAATTTTTTTTATGTTTTTATGAATTTAAGCTTTTCCCAAAATATTTTTTTTAAAATCCTTCCCCTTTGAAATTGGAAAAAAACTTTTTAAATGACACCCTAATTCTTTTTTGAAGAAATTGGGGGGTTTAGGATTATCATATTTCAGCGGTTTTAAAAAATTTTTTTTCTATTACTTACATGGAATCCTCTTAAATAAATTTTCCAGGATTTAAAAAGCTTAATCATCAGCTGGCATTTCACTAAAATATATTTTAAAAATGCTTATTTTTCACATGAATATTTCTGGGTCTATTAGAGCCCATCCGGTGGGTGTGGTTTTGGGGAATTTCTTTTTCCTATGAAGGGAACGGGGGGAAATTTTTCCCAAGAGGGGGGTCCCTTCCCAAAGAACATATATCAAACAATTGGGACCCCAGTAACCCTTAAAAAAGAGAAAAAAAAAAAATTATACACAGTTCCCCTTTTTTCCCCTTTTCTCGGGTTCCCCCTCTTCATCTCCCCAGTCCTTTCCCCCCTTTCCCTTTTAGATCTGAAAAGGGGGTGACGACCTCCATTCGGGAAGTGCGCTTTTCCCACAGAAAACTGGAAAGGGTGGAAACCCGGGGAAACCGGGGGAAAAAAAATGTAAGTTGTTTTTTAAATTTTTAATGGAGCCCCAAAAAAATGGTTTTGTATGATTTTTATAGAAAGTAGACATATCCTTTGATGAAACTTGAAGAAAAGTGAAGGTGGGCAAAAACAGAAAAAAATAACTTATCATTGAGGAGACACTTCAGTGCATAGGGAGACATGCACTCTTTTCTGGTGTAAAATGAGCCTAAGAGGCCCGTTTCAATGTCTACTAATGCACCAATGAAAGTGTTTGGTGCAATTTTTCGTAAGACAAAGACACTTTCTAATGCCCTAAACATGGGGGGATTTCCCGATGGGGTTCTGGGGGCGTCGCACCAAACTTTTTAAAATTAGGCACTTTATGACTGTTTTTATTTGGGAAAAATTTGGGGCCTTTTGTCGTACAGGCAGGGCCCCATGTCAATTTTGATCTGCCTTAGCCTTGAAGTGGATGGCTGGAATTTGGGCCCTTAATGCAAAAAAAAAAGTCCCTTTACGCTCAAACTTTTCCCCCAGTAAATTTAAAAAAAAGTAATTTCTGATCATTTCAAAAATATTAAAAATTTAAATTTTTTTAAATTTTCTAAAAAATTTTTTTTCATATACAATTAAAAATAAAAATGTAGAAATTTTTCCAAAAAAATAAAAATATTTTCCTTTTAAAAAATTTTTTTTAAAATTTAATAGAAAAAATTTAAAAATAGTTTTAAATTCAACAACCACTATGATGGTGTTCAGTTTTTAACATTTTTTTAAATTTTTACTACATTTAAAATTTAAATTTATTTTTTTCTGCTCTCCCCTTTATTCTTCATACAGCAAGAGCCAAACACAGCACAGGTATAGCTGGACCTGTGTTCATCAGTAGGATCACTACCATAGTTTCTAATCACTGACATTATTCTAATGACTTTTCTCTTATTTCCAGCCTAGCTATAGCCTTTATACCTGTTAGGCGCATTACTAATGCGTCTAAGTTTCGTAATGCGCCAAACACACAGGCGAGGGGCGGGGAACTTTGCACACCATTTATAAATGCACAAAAAACACTTTTATACATTCAGGCTCATTATACACTGAAAATGAGACTCAACAATTCACTTCCAAGTGCCTTTCTTCATACATGTCGCCCATAATGTTCACTTAAAGTGACAGGTAACTACCTATATAAGGATATAGCTCCCTTGCAAGTCTACTGTAGCAAGAGAACTTTCAATTGTCAAATGTCATTTATCTGAGGCCTATGTGCACTTTTTGGATATTTTTTATCTCTGTGAGGTCACTGTGTTTCAGATGTTTTACCTACCCTGATAAGTTACTGATAAACTCAAGGAAGGTCATGCTTTGGGGTAAACTGATGTGAATGGTTACAGAAAACAGAGAATGCTGCATACTGTATATGTTCTAATGTATAGTTGGAATATATTCTGACATATGATCAAGCAACCTTTATTTAACCGTATAATATAGTAAGTTCAGGATTCTGACTGCTTAAAGGGAATATGTCACATTTAACCTACTATCTTATCTGCGGGCAGCATGTTATAGAGCAGGAGATGAGCAGATTAATATATAGTTGCAAAGCATATGATTCAGTAGAACTTGGCGTTTATTTAAATTCTTGCTTATTCTGAGTTAAGGAGTCCAGTGGGCAGTCCTATCTATGATTGACAGCTATCTCTGTATGCACATTAATATGAGGAAGGCTGACAATCACTGATAGCATAGCCTACTTAACTCCTTAACCCACAATAAATAGATATTTAAATGAATAAATTATAATTTCTACTGAATCTTTTTCTACAAAACTATATATTAATCTACTCAGCTCTTCCTGCTCTGTAACATGCTTATCAATGTGATGACCTGCAAGATTCCCTGCCTCTTCTGTCAGTCATTTTCCATTTTATGCTGATTGTGGAATGTGATCAATGCTCTTTCTGCTGTTCAGCAGTTAACTCCTGCAGCTGCAGCTCATCATCATGACTGGCCAGCTTTAAAACCCAGCTACTGCCTTCAGTCTGGGTCTAAGTATCTGATGTGCTAGCTAGGGTCGATAGCATTAAGGCTCATGCCCTCCAGGTGACCCTAGTCCTTTGTGTGTCCTGTCTGATGTCCCACCAATTTTTATAGTGTCCTGCCTACTAGTACACACCTGCTGTCCCTCCATTGTTCCTGGTGTCCTACCTGCTGGTACAAACCTGCTGTCTCTCCATTGTTCTAGGTGTCCTGCCTGCTGTTACAGGCCTATTGTCGCTATTTATTACCTCATGTGTTGCCTTCTGGCACAAGCCTGCTGTCCCTCAGTTGTTCCAGGTGTCCTGTCTGCTGGCACAAACCTGCTGTTCCTCTATTGTTCCTGCTATCACGTCAGTTTGTCTGGACACTATTGCTCCTCATTACCCAGACTGCAGCTGGCAGGCAACAAATAGAAAGTACAATGTGACATGTTTCCTTTAAACAAAGGTCATTGAGAATCAATGAAAAAGGTGAGATAACATTCTGTGAGCGATATCACGGTGCAATATCTAAGATTTGCTGTATACTCACATTGTTATCACTAATGTGTGATCCTTTAAATGTAATTACTCAGTAAACCATATAAATATCAAGCAAGAACTTGTGTCTCTCATACTTATTTGAAGGACCAACCTTTCATTTGATGATCCAAACATAGGGCCACTGTAACGGACTAGGTAGTGGATCCGCAGGACCACCGCAGGCGATGATAACTAAGCCACGCCAGGGAACGGAATCTAAGTAGCCCCCGGTTTTCACCAGAGCCCGCCGCAAAGCGGGATGGACTTGCTGCGGCTTGAGGCTACCAAGGTCGTCCCCCCTGACGTGACTTTGCCTGCGGCGGCAGCCGAGGTGCAGCCGAGGTACAAAATCTTAATCCATAGAGGTCAATGTGGTGGGCAAAGGCAGTATGGTCAGGGGCATGCGGCAATGGGTTCTTGGTCGAGGACCGGCGATAAGTCAGGCAGGCGGCAGAGGTTCGAGACGAGAAACGTATTCAAGGCTGGTACAGACGCAAGCTAAGTGGACTAACAGGAACGCTTTCTCAAGGCACGGGGCAACAAAGATCCAGCGGGAGTGACGTGGACATAAACTTAAATAGAGTACAGCGTCTCGGCCAATTAGCCAATTACCGCGCACTGTCCCTTTAAATCTACAAGAAACGAGCAGCATGCGCGCAGCGCTAGGGGGCGCGCATGCCTCATGGGTTCCGCGCAGCAGGGGACGCCGGATCGAACGGAGCGCGTCAGGTGAGGAGACTGTACGGATGCAGCCATACGGGCGACAGTGGGACACTCGGCGGCACCCGTCCCGGCCGGGGACCTGCCTCGGGGGGCACGGGTGCGACCGCGTCCGTTGACCGGACCGCGGCGCAACCCGTTAACAGTACCCCCCCCCTTAGACCTCGCCCTCCTTTATAGGATGAGCAGAACACCTGAGGAGGAGGTTACGATTCAGGATGTTGCATTCCTGGCTTCCCAGGACCTCTCCCGGGGCCGAAGCCCACTTCAATCTACGAGGAAGAAGCGCTTCCCTCTGACCGTCTTCATCTCCAAGAAGTCCATTAACCTCAAAGATGTCGTCGGACTTGCAACCAGGAGAAGGAGTTACATTCCTGAGAGAGAAAACGTTTCAGGACCCAGCGGCTTAAGGAGGAGACATGGAATCGTTTTGATCCGGAGAGGATGGAGCAGGGAGAGCTTTATACGACACCGGGTTCAACTGCCGAAGAACCTTGAAGGGACGAGAAGCGAGGGCCCAATTTGAACTAGGAACCCTCAAAGCGCACGTACCTTGAGGAGAGCCAAACTTTGTCCCCTGGGAGGAATTTGGGGCTGCGGTCTACTCCTCTTATCAGCCTGAGCCTTCATTACGGGCAGAGGCCCGAAGTAGGGAACGTCGCTCTCCTGCCAGATGAGCCTTGATATCCCGGACTTGTTTCGTTGACACGGGCACCTCCGAATTAGTGGCAGGGGAAGGTGGGGGTGCGGATGGGCGGGGCATAGACTACAAAGAATGGAGAGACGCCGGCTGCCTCCGAAGCGCGATGGTTGTACGAGAATTCGGTCCCCAAGGGAGGTATAGGTCGGCCCAGTTGTCCTGACGTCCAGATGACAAAGTGACGTAGGTATTCCCCCTGAATCTGGTTCACGCACCGCTCCACCTGCCCTTTGGAAAGACTCGGTGGTATGCTTACGAAAAGTCCTGTTTGACTTGCAGAAGGTAGCATAGTTCACGCCAAAATCGGGTAACAAATTGGACCAACCGCGGTTCCCCCCCCCACCCCCGGAGACAATGTGTGACGGTAACCCATGTATCGGAACACATGTCGGAAGAATCTGATTGGCTAATTGTGGAGCAGGAACGCAGGCCGGGAAGAGGTACGAAGTGGGACATCTTTGAGAACCGGTCGGTAACCACCCAGATGACCGAATTCCCAGAGGAGGCCGGAAGATCAGTGATGAAATCCATGGCTATGTGCGTCCAGGGAATCTCAGGCACGGGCAGTGGATGCAGGAGACCGGCCGCCTCTGCGTGGGACCTTGTTCCGAGCACATGTGATACAGTCGAGCGTGAAGTCTTTACATCCTGTGGCCAGCAGGTCGCCACCAGTAGTGCCGTGAGATCAAAGCGTAGGACTTCCGTGCTCCGGGGAATGACCACAAGAGAGAGCTATGCCCCATTCCAACACCTTCTCCTGAGTGCGGGCGGCACGAAGGCTTGCCAGTAGGGATGTTCTGGATATCTGCGGGAGCCACGTTAACCAACGTTCGTGAGAAATGATGTGTTGTGACACGGGTTCTTCACCGGCCACGTCCGAGGGCAGACGGGAGAGGCATTCAGCCCTGATGTTTTTTCTCAGCATGTCGGAAATGTATGCGAAAGTCTAAGCGTGAGAAAAAGAGAGGACCCATCGGGCTTGGCGAGGATTCAAACGCTGGGCCGTCCACTGTTGATACAGTAAATTCTTTATGTGGCCGAAAAATTTCGATAGATGGCGAGCCCCCCTTCCAGCAGATGTCGCCACTCCTCCAGTGCTAACCTTTGATGGCCAAGAGTTCCCGGTCCCCAATGGCATAGTTCCGCTCCGCCGGCGAAAAGGTCTTAGAGAAGAACCCACATGTGAGACTCTTGCCCTTGGGGCCTTTCTGTGTGAGACGGCCCCTGCCCCCACAGAGAAGCATCCCACCTCCAAGGAAAACGGCTTTCTCGGAATCAGGCCGTACCAGAACGGTTGCAGTGGGAAGAAGGCAGTTTCAAAACCAACCAAACGCTTCTCAGCCTCAGAGACCACATCTCTCGTTCGCGTTCTTCCTAGTAAGGGCCACGATAGGAGCCACCAAGGTGGAGAAGTGGGGAATAAATTGGCGGTAATAATTCGCGAAGCCCAGGAAGCGCTGGATGGCCCGAAGACCGACTGGGCGAGGCCATTGCAGTACCGCAGAGAGTTTAGTCTGGGGCCATCTTCAGGCCCTTGCTGAGACGATAAACCCAGGAAGGTAGGCTGGTTCTGATGGGAATGAACATTTTTTCCCAAGCTTGGCGTACAGACGATTGCTGCGCAGACGCGCAGAACTGCCGCACTCTGGGTTTCGGTGCGTCTGAAGATCGGGGAGAAAATTAGGAGTCATCCAAGTACACTACAACACAGGTGTACATGGAGATCCCGGAAGAACAAATTTTCGTTAACTAACATTCTTGAACACTGCTGGAGCGTTGCAGAGCCCAAAGGGCAATTACGAGATATTCAAAATGTCCATCCTCCGGGTATTAAACGCCGTCTTCCACTCGTCCCCACTCCCGAATTCTGATGAGATTTAGGAACACTCGCATGCCAACTTGGAAAACACTTTAGCCAACCTCTTGAGGCGGTCAAAAAAGTTCTGGGCGATCACGGGAGAGATAAGCGGTTCTTACGTTGATTTTTATGAGTCCCCGGTAGTCAATACACGGGCGAAGGAAACCATCCTTCTTCTGCACGAAGAAAAACCCGTCACCGGCTGGGGAATGAGAATTACGGAAAACCCTTTCTGCAAGTTCTCGTGTATGTAGGCGACATTGGCCTGAGTCTCCGTACAGAAAGCTGGTAGACCCTTCCCGGGGCGGGACTGGTGCCTGGAAGAAGGTCAATGGGGCAGTCGTAAGGCCGATGTGGTGCAGCGTATCGGCCTCCTTCTCGAGAATACGTCCCCAAAAGGCCTGGTACTCAGCTGTAGACCTGGCAGAAGCTCGCAAGCGTGCGAGAAGTGTAGGCACCTGTCGTGGTACCTCCAAGCAGAGGGTCATGGCATTCTGGTCCCAACGCAGAGACCTCACCAGTCTTCCAATCCAGCGTAGGGGACATGGACGATGCAGCCAGGGAAGCTTCAAAAGGATCGCCGAGGAAGCACGCGAAGGACGTGGAAAACCTGATCTTCTTCCTTAATGTAGAGGCCCCCACCCGAGAGTCACCTGGCCTGTTTATATCCTGGATGGGATCAGTTAGGAGCTCCCCACTAACCGAGGAAATCAGCAAAGGTTTCTCCAGGCTAACTACAGCACGCGGGTACCCTGGGAGTACCAGAGGAGGCATGGATAAAAGTTCCCCGGCTGACCCGAGTCCAGAATGGCAGAACTCCGGAACGTAGAACCAGCGTCAGTCCTTCAACCTCCACTGGCATCATCAAACGTGTAGCGGAAGAAACTGCACCAAGAGCCCGCCTCTCCCACGGCACCTAGGTGAGAGCATTTCCCGACGCTGAGGATGAAGCAACCTCTCTTTCTGGTCGAAGCTCCCCTGCCTTTCAGTGAACCTGATAACGATGCGAGTGCCAAGGAGAATAGTTCGTTCAAGGGAGGACGGAAGGACCTCTCTTGCTGCCAAGGGGCGTCTTTAACCCTGCTGGGACTGACCTTTTTTGAAGGTGGCGCAGAGGGCAGCATCGTATCCACGCGAAAGGCAACATCACCGACCGCACGAGCTCCGAAGGCCAGGATACGGTAATTGAACCGCATAGTCGCCCACAGAGACGTCGCCCTGAGAAGGCTCAATAGGGCGTTCTCGCGAGGAAGCACGCGCCGGCTCCTCAAAAACGTGCGGAATTCCTGGAGGAATATCTGTAGGTCGGCAGTCACAGGGTCGTTCCTGTCACCAGAGGGGGGTTTGCCCAAGCCAGGCCTTCCCGGGGGAAGGGAAAGTAGCCACCACGAAGGTCCACTTTAGACCTCTCTCGAAGGAAAACTGGTCGCCATCAGCTCACGTGCATAGAGCACTGCGTACGATACCCCGGCAGAGCAGGGGGTCCCCGGCAAAAGCAGGAGGTTAAAGGGAGCCGAATGCTTGGGGTCCGCACGGTGGCCAAAGGAACAGCAATGTAGATGAGCCCACAGACGGAGGCGGCTTGCGGGATGCTAAGAGCTGAATCATCATGGCCGTGAGCTGGCCACAACTTGCTGACCTTGTTGTGCGATTTGTTGCGTTTGCTGGTCAACAACCGTCGTAATAACTGTAATTGCTTGGTCAGGGCACCTTGGCGGGATCCTGCTGGATCTTTACTGTAACGGACTGGTAGTGGATCCGCAGGACCACCGCCAGGCGTTGAAACTAAGCCACCGCCATGGAACGGAATCTAAGTAGCCCCCGGTTTTCACCAGAGCCCGCGGCAATGCGGATGGACTTGCTGCGGCTGATGCTACCAATGTCGTCGCCCCCAGACGTGACTTTGCCCTGGCGGCGCAGCCGAGGTGCAGCGAGGTACAAAAAACGTAATCCAAGAGTCGTAGAAGTGGTGGGCAGGCAGTATGGTCAGGGCAGGGCAATGGTTCTTTCGGTCGAGGACAGGCGATAAGGTCAGGGCAGGCGGCAGATTTCAGAGACGAAGAAACGTAGCAAGGTCTGTACACGGCAAGGCAAATGGACTAACATGAACGCTTCTCAAAGGCACGGTGCAACAAAGATCCAGCGTGGAAGTACTTGGACCTAAACTTAAATAGAGACAGACAGGCGTCCGGCAATTAGCCAATTCCCGGCGCACTGTCCCTTTAAATCTAATGAACGAGCGCTCTCGCTCGCTATGGGGGCGCGCAAGCGCATTCCGGAAAGCAAGGGACGCGGAGCGAACGTGAGCGCGCTCAGGTGAGGAGTACGGGACGGATGCAGCCACGGGCGACAGTGGGAACCCGCGCGGCACCCGTCCCTCCCGGGGACCTGCCGCGGGGGGCACCCGGGTGCGACCGCGGTCCGTGGACGCGGACCGCGCAGCAACCCGATACCAGCCACATTATGGAATCCCCGCCGGGTCGGTGGCGCACCTTTTCGCGCCGGATCTGCGCTGATTAAATGTCGGGGCCGGGCAACGTCATAACATAGCATAGTAATGCCCGCCGGCGCCTCGACGTTGTTTTAGGCGCAGTGCGGGTCCGAGGGCCAGTGCGGATCTGCGCCTAAAGATTCGGCGCCGGAGGTAGTGCGGTCATACATGCGGGGAAAAGTCCGCCTCGCCTGGGCCCAGTGTGTTAGGCGCGGTGCGGGGACTGGGCGCAGAGCGGCGCTGCGCCTAAGATTCGCCGCCTGAGGTAGCGCACACAACATTACATGGGAAAGTTCCCTGCTCCTCGCCAGTGGGTGTGGGGCACAGTGCGGGGACATGGGCGCAGTGCGGGACTTAGGCGCCGTACGGGACTGCTACAAAAAACAGTTCCGGTTTTAGACAGGCTGAAACCGCGAGAAATAATTCCACATAAATCGCCTTTATAAAGGCGTCAAAAATTCCCAGAAAAGAGCTGAAACCTAAAAAAATAAAAAATACATAAACACAAAATCACTTTTCAATATCCTAATTCAAGAATAGGATATTGGAAATTGCCGGAAAAAAAAAAAAAAAATACATAATTCAAATTCAGAAAGCATTCTGATTGTCGGTAAAAACGCAGCCCAATCAGATAGGAGTGACCAGTGAACCATTTAAACTATGGGAAGTTTAGACCAATCAGATTCCACGGCGGGATAGTTCAAAATACTGTAAAAAATCTGAAAAGAGTATTGGCTGAGCTAGCGGGGGCTCGGCTAGCTCAGCCAATAAGAATAGGAGGCGACAGAGACCCATTAAAACCTATGGAGAAATTATTAACCAATCAGATTAGGAGCGACAAAGACCCATACCCTATCTAGGATAAGTTTAGACCAATCAAATCCACGGCGGGACTAATTCAATAATTACAGTAAAAAGACAGAAAAGAGCTGATTGGCTGAGCTAGCGAGGGCTTGGCTATCCCAGCCAATCAGAGCGCGAGCTACTTCTCCCATTATAGTCTATGGAGAGATGGGCGCTCTGAAATCTCGGCGTTCAGCGCCGTGCGGCATGAAGTATTAATAAAAAAATCATTTTTATTAAGTGTAAAACATTATCAGATAAAGAGCAGAACCCTTCTTTACAAATAAAGCAGTTAAAAACCCGAACAACGCGCTTGTCGCCGAGACCGGCGCTACATAGGGAATTGCAATAGAGAGAATCGCCGGGAAATACAGTAATTCAAATTGTTTAAGCTATTCTCATTGGTGGGCATAAACCAGCCAATCAGAATAGGAGCGACAATGTCCCATTATAACCTATGGAGGAGAATTGACGAATCACAATAGGAGCGACAATGTCCCATTATATCCTATGGAGAAAAATTGACCAATCATATTCAAAGGCGGGACAGTTCAAAATACAGTAAAAAGGCAGAAAAGAGCTGATTGGTTGAAGCGGCGGGGGCTCGTCCAGCTTAGCCAATCAGAGCGCAAGCTCTTTCTCATAGAGTTCTATGGGGAAAAGAAATTCTGAGCGCACTCTGCGATTTGCTAAGTTAAAAGAGGCGCCGTTATTTGGACCAATGGGAGAGCGAGCGATGCTCCTATGGGTTTTCTAATGCAATCTGAAATAAAACTGTACATGGCCGAAATCAAATTATAACACTACAGAAGTTGTCCCGATGTGTATATAAAACGAATAATAATATGGGGGGTAACGAAAAAAAATATTAAATCAATAAAATCATGTTGGGAGGCGCAGTATATGCCAAAAAAACAGGCAAAAAGCCCGATCATACATGTCGCCCATAATCTTCTTTACCCTGGTCCTTTGCTTCTGCACTTCACAACAGTCAGGATCCCAAATGGATTAGTGGGGCGAGAAAATACAATGGGCGACATGTATGAAGCTCGCCACGTCAGAGCGCACTTTTTCGAGCGCTCAAACGTGAAAGCTGCGCCTCATGTATGTAGGTAGTGCGATCATACATGCGGTGAAAAGTCCACCGCGCCTCGCCATTGTGTGAGGCGCAGTGCGGGATCTTCTGCGCCTAACATGTATTCCGAATCGAGACAGGCTGGAAATAAGCGAAAAATCATTAAACATGTCCGTGCGGCATGGAGTATGAATCAAAAAAGCTTTTTTATTACGTGTAAAACATTCTAAGAAAAAGAGCTCCAACCTACTAAAAAAATCAGAATAGGAGCGACAGTGACCCATTATAACCTATGGAGAAGTATTGACCAATCAAATGCAAAGGCGGGACAGTTCAAAATACAGTAAAAATGCAGAAAAGAGCTGATTGGTTGAATTAGCGGGGGCTTGGCTATGCCGGCCAATCAGAGTGTGAGCTACTTTCTCCCATTGTAGTCTATGGACAGATCGGGGCACTGAAATCTCAGCACCGTGCGGCATGGAGTATTAGTATATAAATCGTTTTTATTAAGTGTAAAATATTCTCTGTAAAAGAGCTAAAACCTTCTATAAACATACAGAAATAAAATCACTAACAACGCGTTTGTCGTCGAGATCGGTGCAACATCGGGAATTGGGATATTCGAAATTGCCGGGAAATACAGTAATTCAAATTCTGTAAGCATTTCTCATTGGTCGGCATAAACCAACCAATCAGAATAGGAGCGACAGTGACCCATTATAAGCTATGGAGAAGTATGGACCAATCATAGACAAAGGCGGGACAGTTCAAAATACAGTAAAAATGCAGAAAAGAGCTGATTGGTTGAACTAGCGGGGGCTTGGCTATCTTGGCCAATCAGAGCGCGAGCTACTTTGTCCCATTGTAGTCTATGGCCAGATCGGGGCAATGAAATCTCGGCTCTCCGTGCCGTGCGGAATGGAGTATGATTAAAAAAATCATTTTTATTAGGTGTCAAATATTATCTGAAAAAGAGCTGAAACCTAATATGGGGGTAACGAAAATAAAGAAAAAAAATGAATTCAATGAGTTAATTTTTATTTCTTTATTTTCGTTACACCCATATTATTGTTCATTGGCTAACGAAAATAAAGAAATTAAAATTAACTCATTGAATTCATTTTTATTTCTTTAATTTCATTAGCCCCATATTATTGATCATTTTATATACACATCGGTACAACTTAATGAGTGTTATCATTTGATTTCGGCCATGTACAGTTTTATTCTAGATTGCATAAGAAAACCCATAAGAGCGTCGCTCGCTCTCCCATTGGTCCAAATAACCGCTCCTCTTTTAACTTAGCCAATCACAAACAGAGCTCGCTCTGCTTTTCTTTTCCCCATAGAACTAGGGTAGTATATACTGGCGCCAAATATATATATTTGATTTATACTACCCTAGGAGCTGTACTCCCTTGTATTAGCAAGTGCACCTTATAAAAAGTCCGTTGCAATAATTTTGATTCTGAAATTCAGACTTCATTCTTGGTAACACCACCGTGATGTTTTTATTAATATACAGTATTATTTATTATTTATTAGTGGGCATTACACTGTAGAATACCGGTACTCGGGTATTCATCAGTATGTTCATTCAGTATACCTAAAAATTTCTATTATAAGTGAATATATACATTCCACGTGTCAGTGAAACTGCCTATGGTAGTTTTATTCCCGTGAACCTAGCAACCGCATTCCATCTCATCCACGGAACACGACCGTGATCAGTTCTCTCAAAGTAAATGTATTTTTCTATGTGTTTCCCCACAGAGTAGTAGCTCCCTCTGTGATTGGTCTAACCATATCTCCCGCAATTAACACTACCAATCACGACCATTCAGCTGTTAACATTTGAATGTCATTGGCCCTTATAGACTGGATATTTTAGCGCCTATTATTTTAAAATTGTCCCAGAGCCCTACTATTGGCCCACCCATATCTCCCGCCCATTCACGATTAGTTAAATTTTCAGCACCCTTAGAATAAGAACTTACACTATATTTATTGTCACTTATACACCCCGTGATTTATCTACATCACGGGGACTAGCATATAACCCACCAAATGTATTTACAATGAAACCTAATACAACTAGATCACGTTATCACTGGCCGATTATCACGCTACTTTACATTGATCCTCTTTAGTTCTCCTTCCCTGCATTTCAAAGGATTTTCTTCCTTTTATTTTATTTTTTTTTTTTTTTTTATCAAAGCTTCTATCTCTTTGTTTGACATCTTCTCATCCAATGTTTCCCTTGTTTCATTTCCTCTGCCCAAATTGGTTTCTTTGATCTTCAGATGGGACACTTTTCTTCTCCAATGTCTTTTCAGTAACCTACTGAACCCCCGCCCCTGCACGTCATTGGTGCAGACACAAGTGTATCCAATTGCAACTCATGTATCGTTATATATATTAGTCCTAACACCATAAAATGTAAACTTCTTGTTTGAAGCAGGGCTCTCTCGCGAAACGCGTAAAGTATAATCTGTATGTTTTGTTTTTAATTTTGTGAGAGTAAAATCTTGCATTTTTAAGAATAAATACTTTTTTAATGTAAAAGCCTCTAGCTCGGGCTTTTTATCCTGCACGTGCGCCGGGTCCATTTTTTCTTTTTCATTGGTGTCTCGGCGACAAACGCGTTGTTAGTGATTTTATTTCTGTATGTTTATAGAAGGTTTTAGCTCTTTTACAGAGAATGTTTTACACTTAATAAAAAATGATTTATTTACTAATACTCCATGCCGCACGGCGCTGAGAGCCGAGATTTCAGTGCCTGATTGTCCCTAGACTAAATGGGACAAAAGTAACTGCGCCTCTGAATGGCCGGGATAGCCAAGCCCCGCTCTTCAACCAATCAGCTCTTTTCTGCATTTTTACTGTATTTTGAACTGTCCCCTTTGAATTGATTGGTCAATTTTTCTCCATAGGTTTTAATGGGTCACTGTCGCTCCTATTCTGATTGGCTGGTTTCTACCGACCAATGAGAAGCGCTTACAGAATTTGAATTACTGTATTTCCCGGCAATTTCCAAGATCCTAATTCCTGGTATTGCGTTGTTCTAGATTTTTGGAGAGTGATTTTTTTTATGGTTTTTTTTTTTTTTTTAAGGTTTGAGCTCTTTTTCTGATAATGTTTTACACCTAGTAAAAGCGATTTTTTTGGGAATCATACTCCATGCCGCACGGCGCTGAGAGCCGAGATTTCTTTTGCAATCTTCTATATGTTTCCTCTCATGTTATATTCTCGCTTCATTTCGCCTCCTCCGGCTCGTTTAGACCAACTTCAACTAGGTCTGCCTGTCGGAGCTGGCGAGCGCTGCAATGTGCCCCACTTTTCCGACCCGCGATCATGCATGCCTCGGAGTATTCGAATGAGCCGCATCCCGCCCCAGAACGCCCACACCGCGCCCGTTACACGCCCCTTCATGTTAGGCGCAGCCGAAAGAGGCAAAGGCTGCACCTAACATCGCATCCCTGTGTCCGACAGGGGATTCGGATCGGTGAGGCGCCGTTTTCGCCAGAAAACAGGCGCAAATCCTGATCATACATGTCGCCCTAAATTTGAATTTTGAGTTTTGAGATACAGGAGGTGTAAGTAAACTCTATTTTTTCCCATGTAGGTTTATAAAACAGAATAAAAGTATAATGGGTGCAAATGGTAGCAAAGCCAATTAATTTTTTTCTTACTTCACTACTATTACTTTCCAAAATAGAGAAAAAAGAGGTCCAAAATCCTTTGTAAACAATTAAAAACACTCCAAATATACAATCCAATATCTCTGTAAGGAAAAGTGGAGCTCTCCTCATATGTTACAGGGACAGACCAAGAAGGACAAATGAGCGAACATGCACATACAAGTATATAACCACATAAACCTCCTATAACACAAATAATGAATACCAAAAAGGTACTTACAAAAAATTAAAAAAGATCATAAGGTTATAAAAGATCACCAAAATATAATGATCTGTTCCCAAAAGTATTGCTGTTCCAGTGAGTATTGCTGTTTAGACATGGCTTTCTCAGTTATGTCTAACAAAGCCATGTCCAAATGGTGATATTTGTTGAGCTCTATCTTACCACTTGTTTGGTTAGAGTTGACCATTAGGACCCACCAGAGGAGTTGATTCTTGGGGCCCACAAGTGGAGCTGATTCTTGGGACCCACCAGTGGAGTTGATTCTTGGGGACCAGCAATGGAGTTAGGATCCACTGTTAGAGTAGGATCTTGGGGCTCACCAGTGGAGTTGAGTTTTGGGCCCACCAGTGGAGCTGATTCTTGGTGTCCACCAGTGGAGTTGATTCTTTGGGGCCACCAATGGTGTTAGGCCCACCGGTAGAGTTGGTTGGATCTTGGGGCTCATCAGTGGAATTGACTCTTGGGACTCATCCGACAGCTACTTTACATGGCTGCAAAAGTCCTTGTTTTCTGACTCTCTTTTTTCTGCCTTTTTCCTTGAAAAAAGTAGCCCCAGGCATGGTATGCCCAGTGGCACAACATGCCTAAAGACCCACCAGGATCGCCAGTTGATCTTGCTCCTCTGTGTGTCTTGGGTTGATGAAGGAGCACAGCAGCAGCATAGTACTGTGGTTCCTCAATTTCTGCGTCACAGAAATCTTTTATCACTAAATGTTGCATACAATACGGTGAACACATTTTTATAGTGATAAGTAAATGGCGTAAATACAAGTGGCACAACGCTCTGTTTCTACAGTTTCCTTACCATTATGTGTAAATGTTGAGAGAAAGGGAAACATGTAGCTACAAGTAAAGAACATGTGTCATAATAAAGGAAAGCAAAGTAACTGGTTACAAGATATATAAAAACAGTTATTCCTCCCAAACACTCACACACAAATTTACTTCTGTTAAGCATATTTCTTTTCTTAATGGGTAGAGGGTTATACATAATTATCAGATTTATCTGGCAACAGCTTAAACCTTGCTTATCTCCTAAAATACAACATTTAACCCCTTTACCACCGTCCACTGTCTTTTGGAGGGGGGCGGATGGTTCTCTGTCAGCAGCGACACCAAAAGACGTTGTTACCTACAGAGGGGGTTTGCAGTTCCCAATGCCACAACTGCACTAGTTGTAGTTTTCAGCCTCTGTGAATGGCAGAGACAGGAGGAAGCATTAGATCTCTGGCATTTAACCCGTTGATTGCCACAGCTCATGACCTTGGCATAATCAAAGGAGATTCCTCTTCCCCGTTTGGTCACCAGGACTGCCATTGTCCAATGGAGCCTGAGAGATGTTTTTAAAAATATAATGCAGTAATTTATCTGTAAAAACTCAAACTTCCCCCCTAAAAATATAATTTCACTTGATCAAGGTTTACGATGTGCTCCAGATCTTTGGCGTCACCTTGTTCAACCCAGCACTGGATCTCACATTTTTCCAGGACCACCTTTTCTACCATCTGTGCAAGTATAGACTCCCTGGCTGTAGCCAGATTTTTACCAGGTGGACCATGTCGTACATCTAGAAAATGGTTAGAGAAGGTTCAGTTATGCACCCAATGGGCCCACACGTTGGTGTTCACCCCCAAGCAAGACAGGATCTCACCCTTTAATTTAGCATAGTCCTGAGCATCCTGCTCGCCGTGATCAAAATATTCATTCTGTGGCTCCCCAGTTAGATGAGGTGCCACTACTTCATCCCACTGAGCCACCGGTAATTTCTCCCACCTCAATAACATCGGGGAGCGTCATTTTCTGAATGAACGACTGTACAGCAGCATGGATGGCAGTGAGCGTTCTTGCCGTTCTCTGAACAGTTTGCGCCACAGCCAGAACTTACTCATGGATCTGCTTGTTGATGTGCTGCTGCTCCTGTAGGGCGAGGTGGTTAGCCTATAACAGCAGAGCAATGGTTTCCGCCTGGGCTCTCATGGCCTCCTCATGTACCTTTTGCTGGTTTTCAGTCAACTACCGGAGGCTACTGGTAGCCTGGATCAGCTGTTTTAGAAGTTTCTCCATCTTGCCCATCTCTGATTGCTGTGTGGCTGCAGCTTTTGACCAGGACATAGGGTTATAGCACTATCCAGACACTTTTCCACGGCCGATGCCCTTAGCAATGGTTTTCCAGTTGCTGCAGTAATATGTTGTTTAAACTGTGTGTGTCTCTTTTAGTCTATTGCCTCCATCCTCCACCATATGTGAAGAACTAGCATCAGAATCAGGTAACAGGCTGGGCTTCAGCAGACAGAGACAGTGACAGTTTAGATAAAGTCCAAGTCCAGGCAAATCCTGGGTTTATTTAAACGACAGAAAAAATAATACAGCTTTTACTTCAGGCATAAAGCATAAAACAAAACCTGCTCGGCTGAGCTCTGACTAAACACAATAACAGACCTAACTATACCAGAGACACCCTGAGTGGCCCTGGGCATAGTCCAAACATAACTAACATGCGCTACTTTCACCATGGCTTTAGCATTACAAAAACAGCCATCACAAGCCTGTAGATCCAGATTTTATGGGGCATGGAACCAACTTCACCTGGTGCGTAAGAGTTGCCTCCCACCCATTACTTTGGCGCTCCAAGAAAAACCGACCTTTACTAAGTGGGTTGGAACCGCTTATACAAAAACTAAGACATGTCAGTAACATAGTGTTACTGACACATAAAACTGGCGACTTTCCTTCACTGCACCCAGGCCGCTCTGTGACACGCATCTGCACACATATAGCTTCCCTCAACCACTCCTACTGTCACAGTCTCATATATACATATATACTTATATGCATCACAATCGGATCTTACCATGAACCATGTATGTTATATGTATGTGTGGGTTAGTGGACCAGGCTCATTGTGTTCACTCAATAAAATCATATGTGTGACTTACCCTTGTAAAGTATTCTGTTGCATTCTGCTGTTTGGCCACGAGATGCCACTATTTCCAGTTTCTGGTGTATGCAAATTAGAGACTTGTGATAATCGTTACACGAGACAGCAGCCATCTTGGGCTGAAGCACGGAAGACACAGAGAGATCAGGGGAGAACAGACGCTGGGCAAGGATCAACTCAGCGTTCCTGAAACTGCTAGGCCCTGAACTGGGAGCTTCCCCAAAGAGAGAAAGGAGTGTGGCTGTCTACATCCATGCTGTTGACAAAGAAAGCCCCATGAAGGAAAGAAGACTCTGTAGAGACTGAGAGGAGCGATTACATCAGGGATTTCTGCTCCAACAGAGGGTATCTTAACTCTAGAGCAGTAACTGCCGGCCACTGCAAGGTATACAAGTAACAAATGCGTGCACGCCAGCAGCAGGTTCTGTTTCAGGCCATAAGTGTTAATCCACGTACACCCCATGATTCGGGACATTGGATGCGGCTTGCTATAGCACCGCTATTTATGTGACCAGCTCACATGTGAAAGAATTTGTATTATATTTATATATCTGGGAATAGCGGATAGAGCTGGTTAAGTTGTAAGCTGCCGTGCTGCACCGCAGACACGCCTTTGAACGGCACCATACAAGATTGTTCCTCTCTTTCTGCGGTATTAAAAGGCAGAGGGTGTTCGGCCTTTCTGAACCCTGTGGGTAGGTAAACTTATCGTGCATCCCGAGGATACATCTCTGACAGTGCGCTGGGCAGCACAGGGATCTCGGGCACAAGATTGTACACAAGTGTTTAGGGGATTTGTTCACCATACGTTTCTAAAAAGTTCAGTAAACCATGCTGTTGTTGAACTGGTGTTGGAGTCGTTCTCTTTGTCCTTGACTTCGCTGTATTCCAGGAAGCCTACCTCGGTA
The DNA here is from genome assembly GCA_025379985.1 of Phyllomedusa bahiana. Classification (NCBI taxonomy): domain Eukaryota; kingdom Metazoa; phylum Chordata; class Amphibia; order Anura; family Hylidae; genus Phyllomedusa; species Phyllomedusa bahiana. The sequence continues at coordinate 33,733 of JAODAL010039245.1, forward strand.
CTCAACTTACGTACGGCCAAATAACTGGAGTCATCTGCATTAAATTTGGCACACAGGTAACCAGAAGGTTTAAGTCCTGGTTTCAGTTTTGGTGGACCTATTGTTATCAACATATTTACAAAAAATTGGAACTCACAGGGAACAGACTGCACCTAAACTGAATTAGAGTTTTCTCATAAATGTAAACCCTTTCAGGTTAGTCCAGTCTATGAAAAGGAACCCAAGTTGCCAAATTGTTGGCTTTTACTTTTACAGGGCATAGAGAAACAGCTTTAAAACAGGAAATGCTGCTGCTCATCTGCGGGGAAGGGAGGCTACAAACAGCAGAGAAAAAGAACTAATTTGTGCAGAAATATCACAGGGAGATGAGTGAAGACTTAGGTAGGTAACAATTTCCTTATTTTGTTGTTTCTTGGTTCATCGGACAATACATTTAAGGTGCTGAAAATAATTTATGAGTCATGAATGAGGAATAATTCTGTATTGATTCAGCATTGTCCAGTAAAGAATTCTACACCGGACAATTCATTTACAAGCCTCTTTCCCTCTCAAAAGTATCTACATTTGTAGGACAAAATATTCTAGATCATTTCCCTGACAAATTCACTGCTATAAGACTGATGAGAGACTTTGGGTCACATGTATGAAAATTGTCCAGGTCTATGACTTTCTTTGTTGCACATAGAAACCAATGAGAGCTCATATAAACCAATGAGAGCTCATTTAAACCAATGAGAGCTCATAGAAACCAATGAAAGCTCATTGCAAACAATTTGAGTCAAGAAAAACAATCGAGTACACTCCAACCAATCAGAGCTCATGCCCCAAAATTAAAACCATAGAAAACCAATCAGAGTACACTGCAAGCAATCAGAGCTCATTGCAACCAATTAGAGCCCATATCAACCAAAGAGCCTTTGCAACCAATTGACCCCCTATTAAACCCCAATCGAGTGCACTGCAACCAATAAGAGTATATCAACCAAAATTTAGAGCTAAAAAGCAACCGTCGACCCCATAGCAACCAACAGACCCCAAAAGAAAATTTACTCAGAGGGATAAAAAACTAATCAGAGCTCATGGGAAATCAGTCAACTTCCCAACCAATCAGAGCTCCCCTTTTCATTTCATGTATGCTTTGAATTAAATGAAATAGGAAATTTTTTTTTGGGTTGGGGGGTTGCTATGAGCAAAAAAAATAAAAAATCTTAAACCTAGACAGTTTTCCACATGTCCCCTAATGTGTAGGAGTTTTCTATTTGATGTTTGAACGGATAAGCTGTGTGGTAATACAGTTCTAGATATATAAATTAGGGAAATAGAAAGCAGAAGTTGGTGACTCAAAAAACAATGTGGACGCCGGACTACAAAACCCAAAAAGATGGGGTGAAGGGAGTTTTTAGTACGAGTCACTTTTTCTACGCCCCTATCAACAAAACCCTTAATGTTATTTATACATGGGGTTTAAAGGGACGTTATTATAGTTTTGGACCTTTTATTTGCACTTGAAAAACATAGTGAAGCCAACAAACAGGACTGCCTACGCATGTCAGGCTAAAGTGCTTTTAACCATGGCATGATTAGTCCTGGTGAAGAATATTAAAAAGCTTTCAAAAACCAAATACAAAACAGATCATGATATAAATGCAAAATGCAAAAAAAAACAGAAAAATAATAAAAATTTTAATAATAATCAATATGATATCAGTGCGTCTGTTGAGACCATGGGGGTGCATATTCCTTAAAAAAAAAAAATTAAAAAAAGTTTAATGTTTCCCCAAAATTTCTGAGGTGGTTGCCCCACAATGGTAAGATAACCCTTTGCCTTGAACAAAAGCGGGGAAAAGTGTTTCCCGTCATCTTTTTAAAGAATGGCGATATCGAGACTTGATGAAAAGCTATAGAATTTATATCAGATAAATGGCGACGTATTCTCCCCTTCAGGGCACCTATGTCAACATTCTGCAAATCAAGAGAAAAATGTATCAAAATTTGACCACAAAAGTGATTTTGCAAAAATATAAATTAGATATTTCAACGATTTAGTAACCACAGAATTAAAAATTGTTTTACACATTAGTAATTTGAAAAGATAAGGAATAATGGGTTTGGCAACAACGGTCCGGGTTTCCAAAGTGGTTTATTGGTGAAACAAGGGGAGAAAAGGGGGGGGAATTTTGAAGAGGGGTTTTTCGGTTCAAAGGGGGTTCTGGGACATTTTAAACCCCGGGGGAAAACTATAAATTTTGGTTAATTTTTTTACCGGGGTTTTAAAGGAACTTGGAAAAAAGGGGGGGGGGGAGTGGGGGAAAAAGGAATTTTCAACAGGTTTATGCATGAGTATGAAAGTGATTTTTTTGTTATAAATGGTGTGTAAAGTTCCCGCGCCTCGCCTGTGTGTTTGCCGCATTACGGAACTTAGGTGCAAACATGTATAAAGAATATAGATAGGCTGGAAATAAGAGAAGAATTAGAAAAGATGTCGTTATGAAACTATGGGGTGATCCTCTTTGGGGAACCCCAGGGCCAGCAATACCTTGCTTTTTCTGTTCTTTCTGTTTGTAGTAAAAGGGTGAAGCAGCAAAAATCATTTCAAATTTAATGTAATAAAAATTAAGAATTTAAAAATCTGAACAAACATTATCACTGGGGTTTTTAAATGTAAAAAATAGTTTTGATTTAATTTTAAATATATTTTTTTAGGGATAATTTTTATTTTGGGGGTATTTTAATTTTAATTTTAATTTTATATGATAACTTTTTTTATTCATTTAAATAATGTAAAATTTTTATTTTGATAATTTAATAAATTATTTTTTTTTGTTCTGGTGGAAGTTGAGAAATACTGACATTTTTTCTCTAACACCAAATCTATCTCCACTCCAACTCCTCAGGCTCAGGCAGAGCACATTGGAATAGGTCTGCCTGTTCGAGCAGTAACGCGCCTGGTTTTACTGAAACACATTCATATATGTGTCTTATATTACGAGTGTGGTGTGACGCCCCCAGAACAGCCTTCATGTTAGGCGCATTAGAAAGTGTCGTCTTACGAACAATGCACCTAACACATTCATTAGGCGCCTTAGACTTCGTAGCTGCTCACTTAGTTGCATTTTATGCCAGAGAAAAACAAGATCATAATGTTGCCCCAAGTTACAAAAATGGTGCATTTAAATTTATAGATGCAGCCCAAAGTTCCTGAAAATAGGAGCTTTCATAGCCACATATCTGCACCCTGTTTCTAATACTGAATGATATAGAGGGTCACTATACAGAACAAGTAGATGTTCATGAACATTGTTTGAGATATTAAACTCCTTTGAATGGGTAGTAAAAAAAAAATATTTGTGAAGTAACAGTAATTTTGGAGTAAGATGTAAGTAAATCATCTTTTTTGAATGCTGAATTTAGCATCCGTTAGGAAAATTACGTTGGCTTTATTAAGTCTTAAGTTTATTGGAATCTGATTGGAAAGAAGCCAGTTCAGAACAGATCAAATTTCATTACTTGCGCTTGGACTTTCTTACACTCTCACATGCCATGTTGATTTATCTAAATCTTAGACATGAACCGGTTTGTGCTGAACTTATTGTAAAGGAACATTTTTTAAGCGTTTCAGAGGACTCGTTTCCAATCCAGGGGTATCTGGTTGTTGCAAATGTTCCCAAACTCGCTGTATCTGTTGCAATTTCATTAATGTGTCTAAAAGATTTAATTCTGTGGTTACTAAATCAGTTGACAATATCTAATGTTATATTTATTGCAACATCACTTTTGTGGTCTATTTAGATACATGTAATCTCTGTCATTTGCAGAATGTTGACAATACATTCTATGCCCTGAAGGGGGAGAATATGTCGCCATTTATCTGATATAAATTCTACAGATTTTCATCAAGTCTCTGCAGTATCTTCACATTGCATTCAAATGCGTGACAGAAGCACTTCCTCACTTTCTGTTCAGAGCATTGAAAGAGCTACCGTATCAATATGTGGAGGCAACCTTCTGCCGAAACTTCAGAATCGGGAAACTTTTGGGATTTTTATTTAAGGACATATGCACCCGATGGTCTCAACAGACGCACTGATATCATATTGCATTATTAGTTAATATTCCATGTATTTTTCTGGTTTTCTATTCTATTTTGCATTTATGGTCATGTGATGTGCTGTCTGCTATCCTATAGGTTGTTAAAACCTTTTTAAGTGTGTCTTCACTGGTACTAATCATGCCATAGTTAAGGGCACTTTAGCCTGAAATGCGCAGGCCGTCGTGTGTGTTGGCTTCACTATGTTTTCAAGTGCAAAGGAATGTATCCAGTGATATAATAACAGTCCTATAACCTCTATGTGATAGTTAATAATAATTTTAGTTAATAGGGGCTGAAGAGGAAAGGAAATAAATGTATCCTGTTTCATTTCAAGCCGCTGGATCTTTTGCTTCATTTTCTCTTGGATACCCCTGTTGGTGCCCCTTTCCC
>JAODAL010039246.1:0-38211 GCA_025379985.1 Phyllomedusa bahiana
CCATTCGGCCAAATTTCTGCTTTTATTTCCCGTACCCCCGGGGCGTCCCTGCTTGACAGATCGAGTACCTTTCGGGGTTTCCCCCCCGTAGGAAAGGGCCAAGACCTCACCCACTGTTCGGGGTATTTTCCCCGGGGCTCTGCAACCCGCTTGAAAACGCGGGGGAATCTTCCACACATCCTCCGGGGTCATCTTCGGGAGCCCTCTCGAGGGACCAACGCCCCCTGGCCCTCATGGCTTGCGCGGCCCAAAGCGGGGTTTCCTTGGCCCAGACGTTTCACAGCGGGCCATCTGCGGGATTGGGACGATTAGTCTCCGCTGTGCCCTCACAACCTGCATGAGCCTGCTGCCTGGGTGTTCCCTTTATGGGGTTTTTTTATCGGTCCCCAACTTTTTTGCCTGAGTCTTTAACGGCTGCCGCTTTAAACCAGGAAAAATGCACTACCGGGATTTGCCCCGCATCCGAAGCACCAATTTTGGGATTAGTCCCAATGGCAGGCTACCCCAACAGGACCAGAAAATTTGTGAAAAACAACGGGTGCTTTTATTGGTTTGGGCCCTTTTTTCCCCAAACAACCAAGCAGCAAAAAAAAACAAAAGGCTTACTCCCAACACCCGGGTTCCCCCACAGCCCTTTAGGCGAAACCCCGCCCCCACCATCGCAGGCACAGTCTGTATTCCCCCAAAACCCCTCACCCTTCCAGCGTGGTGAAAGGGCACAGTTTCCAAACGGACCTTAGAGCTTCCCTCAGCCTCCAAGGTGGTTACCCTGGAAAACAGAAGGGAAACGAAAAACAACACAGCCACCTGTTTCCCAGGCTTACATAGGCCATCCAAAAACTCCGGGCCGGGCCCCGGGAGTGGAACAGTCACCACCCCACCTTTGACTGCCCAGTAAAGGCCGACCCAGACTTGCTGCTGTTGCAGCTAAACTAACTTTAAACGGTCAGGGGCCCTAATCCGCTACACAGAATTATCGGGCCTTCCACTCCACCAAAGACGGGAATATGGTGGACTATTTTCCCATCATCAAAGGCCTTTGCCTTCCTCCCCAATAAAAATTTAAAATCTTTTTTGTTTTTTTTCTTTTTTTTACATATTGTGTCACCCCCAAAAATCAAAAAAGACCCCTTGGGAGAGCATTTTTTACACTTTTTTGGGGAAGGGATATTTACTCTATCGGGACTGTAATTTTATCCCAGTAGAGGGAAATGCATCTCCTGACGTCTGCAAGCTGACTGGGTCTATAAGCCCAAGCGCCAGATAGCACAAATCTGTTTTACAGTGTTTGGAAAAGTCAGGATGGTTTTTTTTCAGCCAAAAAACTAAACGCACCCCGTTCCCCAAAAATTTTTAATCAGCGACTAAAAAATTAGGCCAATATAAAGCATTGCCGCACTTTTTAATGCGTCGGATGGTGGGGCTGCTAGGCTGTCGCATTACCCGTAAAAATTTTACACTTTTTACTTTTTTTGGCAAATCCAGGGGCATTCTCTGGAACAGGTAGACCAATTTAGAAGTGGTTTACCTGAGCCAGAATCGTCACTTTGTAACTAGAAAGTGCCTAATCTATGACCCGCAGTAAAACAGGTTGAAAGATTCAGGCACATTCTACACTACAGGAACAAGTAGAAAAGTGGATGCCAGGAACTCCATCAATGCATTTAAAACTGGATGCTTTTAATGATGATCCCCAAAAACTGAAGATACATACAAGTGGAAAGTATAGGTTGACGCATTTCGAGTCCAGCAGGACTCTACAAAAATTTAAAAGTCCTTGGACCGAAACCGTCTACTTTTCTACTTTTCTGTGTGATTGGGACACCAATGCACCCATGATGATGGAGGGTGAGGGGCTTTTTCTTTTTTTACTTCAAAAACTACTAATGCGTGCAAAAAAAATTTACGTTTGGGCAAGTGTAATGTGCTCCGCACCAGCAGCCCAAAAACCGATCCCCTATACCTGAGCCCAAATTTGTTCTGTGGGCCCCACAACCTCACCCCCACCCCCTCTGGATCCCATTCATACTCCGCCCCCGGTGAAGCCCACAACACTGAGTCTGTATTGCTTGGTCACAGAGACTCAGCAACAGAGTCTACATATGTATGAGAGAGGAGTAGCTGGCACGGGCTTTTTTTCCCTCCTGCTGAAGCCTGCCTGTGCCCCTCTTGTCCACACTACACTGACTGCCTACTGACAGCCCCAGCAGGCCGCACCTCCCGGACTGTGTCCTGGCAAAGAGATAAGGTGCATGCCACTCCTTTCACAAAGCTGCATACAGCTGTAGAAGTGTGGTGAGGGGGGCCTGAGGGGCCTCCCAAGTTCAGGGGTCCAGTCGCAAGTGTGACTGCTGTGGCCCTCGTAGCTACGCCACTGGAGGCAGTAACAAAGGGGTGTGGCTTTAAAGCCCTTAAAAAATCCAAACCCTTTTGATCACTGGATAGACATAGAATTGTTTCCTGTGTGTGGCTGCACACAGAACTACTGAGCTTCCTGTCATCAAACCTTCCTGCTCCTCATCTTCTGTCTCTTTCCTTCCCCTTGTAGATTGTAAGTCTTCGTGGGCAGGGTCCTCTCTTCCTCTGTACCAGTTGTTACTCATTTATTGTATTTATTGTAGCCCCCCTCTAATATACAGTGCCTTAGAATTAATTAATTAAACATTAATAATAATAATCAAACAGCTGTTATAGAACTGCAGGAAGCTCACAAGAAAAAAAATGAAAATACTTAACAAAAATTCCTAACTTTAGGAGAAATATTATTTTGAATATTTTTTTTTCCTCTGTTGGACAGTTCCAATTCTGCCCGTTATGTGTGTCAGGGAAACCTACACAGGTAGGGGGTTAGATACCACCACCGCCACAACAAACTTCAGGGACAGGAGAGAACAAAATGCAAGGGATGCTATTCCCCAATTTGTCTTGAACACACTCATGGCCCTTCTCACCTCTGTGATGTATATTCCATAACTTAATCTCACTAAAGAACACTGCTGCTGCCACCACTTGCTGAATATGGGTGACTAGTTCCCACATCATGCACCATGTACTCTCTGGTATCAGCTGCGATCTTGCAGTCAAACAGGTAACATGTACAAGCAACCAATTATACTCTTCAAAGATAATGAGGTTGCTTAGAGCAACAAGGCAAACTATTGAAGTTTTAGGCTTTTATATTTTGTTTAGTTACAAAAAATAAAGAAAACAAGGCATACATGAAATGTATGAAGAGAGTTACAGAAATAAATGGAAAAAAAAAAAAAACAGACCTGCACTGTACTGCAGTGGTTTGGTGAAAAATTGAGCAAAGGAGCATGTCTTGAAGATAATGAACAGGTAATACAATGATCATTGTTTTTTCTGGTTCTGAGACCTTGTTTCTGCTGCCCCCAACCAAGCCTCTTCAGCACCTTCAACTTCTTACGTCAAATGAGGATGGACAAGTATATGCAGATGATACTTACAAAACATAATTCTAGCTTATATCATAATTTATTATAGTGGTCTCAGAGTCCAAAATTATGGCCACACAGTCTACTTGACCATGACATCAGAGCTTTTTGATTTATTTTCAAATAAAGGCCAAATTGTGCAATGATGTTGTGGTGCATTATCTGTTAAGTTTAGTTTTGCTGCATCTGTAATGACCCTTTTAAGCATACAAAATATGAATATTAAAAGAGTCATAAACAGAGACAATACTCAGTCCTGGCCTTTCATTCAAGAGAAGTGGCTCAGTTTCCTGGTCATAACCTTATGAGTGAGTTATGAAAAGTATGGCTTATGACAGGAATGTCTTTGAAGTATACAGTATATACCTTACCTATCTTTCCTCGTTAGAATGTTTTTGTTAATTAAGATTACTACAAAAGGTTGATGTAATTGAAATATGCATAATGAAATACCCAATTCACGTGTGTCCAGGAAAATTTATTGTAGATTTTAATTAAACATAAAACATAACACACAGCATTTAAAGACAATGCAAGTTAGGCAAAAATAAATCCCCATTTTTATGACAATGTTCAGAAGTTACATCACAAACTTATCTCTTAAATGTACAGTTTATGCGGATATGGTAGCTACTTAATGAGTCCTTGCATTTTTTGGCTTTCTAGGCATAGCTTACAATAGTTTTTCCTACATATGATTGTTTATTCATTATAGTAGAATTATTTAATTTACACTATTGAAATGACAAGCCTTATAAAGCTGTTGCCATTTGTGTTCCTTAGGCTAAATGTTTCTCTTTATAATAACAGGATTTTTTGGGGGAAGTTGAATATCATTATTGGAATACATTTGAAATTCATCACTTTTCTTTCTAAACTTAATAATCTATTTTACAGTAGTATTAACAGTAGTCCCAACTAGAGATGGGCGAATTTCCCGAAATTCGGTTCGTTCACTTTGCCAGATTTCTCGGCAAAAAATAACTTCGTTCCGAATTATTTCGGGACGAATCACGTTAAAAAACAGCTATTTTGAGACTGCACAGAGCCTGCAGGGTGCTGTAGAACATTGTGCCATGCTTAAATATGCAGAGGGAGCTTGGTTTGGTCTTCATACAATGTTGTGTTTTAGGATGACACGCAGATGACTGCTGCCGCTCTTAGAATCGCTTCACTATAAAATTCCCTGGGCACTTAAGAGGGCAAAATTTACCAAAAAACTGAAGAGGAAATGTAGCCTGATAAAGTCATGGCAGCGACAGCTGGATAAAAACAAGCTGAGGGCTCAGGTGGCAACATCAGTGACAGAGTGTGGAGGTGACGGCGGCAGCCACAGCAGCATGAGGTCAGGCAGTGGCACAATGACATTCTGGAGGTGGCAAAAACAGGAGTAGGCCACAGAGTGGCACAATGACACAGTGTGTAGGTCACGGCATCAGCCACAGCAGCAGCATGAGGTCAGACAGTGGCACAATGACATTCTGGAGGTGGCAAAAACAGGAGTAGGCCACAGAGTGTGACAATGACACAGTGTGGAGGTCACGGCAGCAGCCACAGCAGCAGCATGAGGTCAGACAGTGGCACAATGACACAGTGTGTAGGTCACGGCAGCAGCCACAGCAGCAGCATGAGGTCAGACAGTGGCACAATGACAGTGTGTAGGTCACGCCAGCAGCAGCATGAGGTCAGACAGTGGCACAATGACATTCTGGAGGTGGCAAAAACAGGAGTAGGCCACAGAGTGGGACAATGACACAGTGTGTAGGTCACGGCAGCAGCCACAGCAGCAGCATGAGGTCAGACAGTGGCACACTGACATTCTGGAGGTGGCAAAAACAGGAGTAGGCCACAGAGTGGGACAATGACACAGTGTGTAGGTCACGGCAGCAGCCACAGTAGCAGCATGAGGTCAGACAGTGGCACAATGACATTCTGGAGGTGGCAAAAACAGGAGTAGGCCACAGAGTGGGACAATGACACAGTGTGTAGGTCACGGCAGCAGCCACAGCAGCAGCATGAGGTCAGACAGTGGCACAATGACAGTGTGTAGGTCACGGCAGCAGCCACAGCAGCAGCATGAGGTCAGACAGTGGCACAATGACACAGTGTGTAGGTCACGGCAGCAGCAGCATGAGGTCAGACAGTGGCACAATGACATTCTGGAGGTGGCAAAAACAGGAGTAGGCCACAGAGTGGGACAATGACACAGTGTGTAGGTCACGGCAGCAGCCACAGCAGCAGCATGAGGTCAGACAGTGGCACAATGACATTCTGGAGGTGGCAAAAACAGGAGTAGGCCACAGAGTGTGACAATGACACAGTGTGGAGGTCACGGCAGCAGCCACAGCAGCAGCAGCATGAGGTCAGACAGTAGCACAATGACATTCTGGAGGTGGGAAAAACAGGAGTAGGCCACAGAGTGGGACAATAACACAGTGTGGAGGTCACGGCAGCAGCCACAGCAGCAGCATGAGGTCAGACAGTGGCAAAATGACAGAGTGTGTAGGTCACGGCAGCAGCCACAGCAGCAGCATGAGGTCAGACAGTGGCACAATGACATTCTGGAGGTGGCAAAAACATGAGTAGGCCACAGAGTGGGACAATGACACAGTGTGTAGGTCACGGCAGCAGCAGCATGAGGTCAGACAGTGGCACAATGACATTCTGGAGGTGGCAAAAACAGGAGTAGGCCACAGAGTGGGACAATGACACAGTGTGTAGGTCACGGCAGCAGCCACAGCAGCAGCATGAGGTCAGACAGTGGCACAATGACACAGTGTGTAGGTCACGGCAGCAGCCACAGCAGCAGCATGAGGTCAAACAGTGGCACAATGACAGAGTGTGTAGGTCACGGCATCAGCCACAGCAGCAGCATGAGGTCAGACAGTGGCACAATGACAGTGTGTAGGTCACGGCAGCAGCCACAGCAGCAGCATGAGGTCAGACAGTGGCACAATGACACAGTGTGTAGGTCACGGCAGCAGCCACAGTAGCAGCATGAGGTCAGACAGTGGCACAATGACATTCTGGAGGTGGCAAAAAACAGGAGTAGGCCACAGAGTGGGACAATGACACAGTGTGGAGGTCACGGCAGCAGCCACAGCAGCAGCATGAGGTCAGACAGTGGCACAATGACATTCTGGAGGTGGCAAAAACAGGAGTAGGCCACAGAGTGGGACAATGACACAGTGTGTAGGTCACGGCAGCAGCCACAGCAGCAGCATGAGGTCAGACAGTGGCACAATGGCATTCTGGAGGTGGCAAAAACAGGAGTAGGCCACAGAGTGGGACAATGACACAGTGTGTAGGTCACGGCAGCAGCCACAGCAGCATCATGAGGTCAGACAGTGGCACAATGACATTCTGGAGGTGGCAAAAACAGGAGTAGGCCACAGAGTGGGACAATGACACAGTGTGGAGGTCACGGCAGCAGCCACAGCAGCAGCATGAGGTCAGACAGTGGCACAATGACAGTGTGTGGAGGTGGGTGGCAATACCAGTCCCTGGTAAAGATGGTTGGTGGCAGATGGAGAAACTGTCAGCAGATGTGTGGCATCAGGCGGGTGGCGGCATCAGAATAGTGGCTGAGGCAGGTAGTTTGAACCCACACTGATTTCTCACAGTTTGGGTGAGGCGTCATGGCTGATGTAGTCTGACGTCTAAGGCATTGGTGTGTGGAAATCCTGGCCGATCCACGCCTGATTCATCTTGACAAGGGTCAGTCATTCCACATTTACCGTGGACAAGCGGGTTCTCCTTGGGGTAACGATGGCCCCCGCCGCACTGAACACCCGCTCTGATGCCACACTAGTGGCCTAGCAGGACAGCTTCTCCACTGCAAACTCGGCAAGTTGCGGCCACACATCCAGTTTGGCTGCCCAGTAGTCCAGCGGATCTTCTAACTAGGTTGGCAGAGTGCTTTCCAAGCAGGCCACCACCTGTTGGTTCAGGGTCTGCTCCAGGTCCTGCTGCTGCTGCTGGTGACTGCCCTCCTCACTAGGCGGGTGAAGGAAGCTGCTCATCAGTGACTCCAGACTTAGGTTGCTGCTGATGGAGCTGGTACTGCTCCGACCCCCCCACCTTCCCCCGGCAGCCGCGGCAGGAGTACGTGAGCGCTGAAGTACCCCCCGGTCAGACCTGTCAGAGGAGGGACGATGCCGCACATAGGCAGCGGCCAACTGACTATGGAGGATTTCCCTATAGTATTTGAGTGCAGGCTGGAATTCCAACAGGTGGCCGTTCTGCTGCTGCAACTCGAGGAGGGTGTTCCTGGCTTTGTAGGAATGGATGAAGTGCATGCACAGTTTCCTGGCCATTTTCAGAATCTTCTGAAGATCGGTGGAAGACTTCAGGAACCTTTTCACAACTAGATTGAACACATGCGCCATACAGGGCGCATGGACCATCCCTCCTCGGTGCAGCGCGGACACCATGTTCCTCCCATTGTCCGTCACCATGGTTCCGATTTGCAGTTGGCGAGGAGAAAGCCACACATCGATTTCTTGCTGCATGACGCGGAGCAGTTCCTCCCCTGTGTGACTTCGTTCGCCGAGGCAAGCCAGGTGTAGAACTGCGTGACACCGCTGTGCCCTACACATGTGGTATGATGGAGCAGTACTTGTGGAGGCTGAGATGGTGGTGGTGGTGGAGGAGGAGGAGGCGGACATTGGCGCAGGAGCCGCAGTTTGACAACGTGGAGGAGAAAGTGGCGTCTCTTGTCCAAGTTGTTGGTGTGCCTGGGACGGAAGCACATTCACCCAGTGGGCCATAAAGGACATGTACTGGCACCTGACCGTAGTTACAGCTCCAGACGTCCGTGCTGCCGTGCACCTTGGAACAAACCGATAAGCTCAAGGACTGGCCCACCTTCTGTTCTACATATTTATGAAGTGCTGGTACTGACTTTTAGGAAAATAAATTACGGCTTGGAACTCTCCAACTCGGCTCGGCACAGCCATTAGTTCTCTGAACGGTGCAGAGTCCACCATTTGAAAAGGGAGGGACTGCAGCACCAACAACTTGGACAGGAGTATGGTCAGCTTCTGCACCTTAGGATGATTGGACGCATACTGTTGTCTCTTTGCAATCGCCTCGCTGAACGACTGCTGGCGCCATGAGTAGTGAGGCGCAGGAGCGTCTGGACCGGGAGATGATGTCAAAGAGAAACAGCTCCCTTCTGCAGAGATGGTGGAGCCTTGACTTGCTGCAATGGCATGCGTGCCACTGGGCGCTGCTGCTGCTGCTGTTGCTGCGGCGGCAGGATGGACCACCACATCTGAGCCACGTTTCTCCCAGGCCACCGGATGGTGATGCTGCATGTGTTGACGCAGGGCCATGGTGCCAACGTTAGCTCCCTGGCCACGCTTCACTTTCTGCTTACAGATTCTACATATACCAATATTCGGCTCCTCCGGTGTCTTAGCAAAGAACTGCCACACCGCCGAGTATCGGATTTTACCGCCAACGCTCCGCACTGAGTGACTACTGCCGCCGCTGCCTCGCTGAGCCCCTGTGCCGCTACTTTGTTGGACCTGCGAAGCGGGTTTTTTACCCCGTGGCCGCTTGGCTCCCGACCTCACACTGCTGCTATCCTGCTGACTCACGGCCACACGACCCACTTGCTGGCTGCGCCGCTGCCTGACGCGCAAGCTGACACCCTCTTCTCCTGACGATGATGAAGCCCTTGCCTCACCTAGCTCCCAAGTGCGGTCGGCTACATCATCATCTATTTGTGTTTCATTGTCACTGCTGTCCTCATCACCGGTCTTGGTATGTAGAGGCTGACCCCTCACAACATGACCTCCCATGCCACTGTCAACATCTATACTTTGCCGCCTACTGCAAGAAGCAGGGGATATTGGCCCCATTTCTTGCTGCCAAGTAGCTGCTAACTGCCCTCCTCAAATTGTTCATCCTCGCTATATAGTGACCCTGAGCCCAGACCACATAGTAGATCTCTGGCTGAGGGAACCGGATGGGACAGAGGCGGGTTGAGGACAGGTGAGGGCCGCTGACCGCTCCCGGGCCATGCCAACTAAGGGTTGTGTGTGACGTTCCCACCGACTCTTGGCTGGGGTTGTCAGATGTCATCTGGGAGGAAGTGGATGACCTAGTCAACCAATCAAGAACCCTTGGGTTGCTGAACAACCACACGGCCGCTAGATGACAGCGGCAGTTGTGGCCTCACCGAGTGACCCCTGCTGCGACGTCCCCTTGCTGTGCTGCGACCTGGGCCTGTTACAGGAATGTTTGTGCCACTGCCACTCGCAGGTGCAGAGCCTGCCACCTCTCTGTCTGACATACTGTTTGTTCTAAAATGTACAGACACTGTTTGATGAAGATATCTGTATATGATAACTATACACCCTGTATTTGACTCCAATGATTCCAGTAACAAGCTTGGGTAACCCTTGGATATAAATTGCGCTACACAAATGGCCAGGAAAAATTTACTTGTATGTGCCGTTTAAAAACTCTGTGTATTTTACTGAATGTAAAGGCTTAATTAACCTTCGGATATGAATTATTCTAGCAGAATTTCTTCTGTGGCGGTGAAAAAGAAAGTTTCTTTTACTGAGTGCAACTGCAGAAAACTACTTAATTAACCCCTGGATGTAAATTGCGCCAAAGAATTGAGCCACCACAAACTACTAGCTTTTTAGTGTGTTACAATGCGGTGTTTTTTACGCCACACAACAAGAGATAAAATTGTAATTAACCTTTGCTTGTGAATTAGGCTACAGTAAAAAATGTATATATTTTGGCGGTGAAAATTATGGTTTCTTGGAGTCACCACAGCTGAAAAACAACGCTTAATTAACCCCTGGATGTAAATTGCGCCAAAGAATTGAGCCACCACAAACTACTAGCTTTGTAGCGTGTTACAATGCCGTGTTTTTTACGCCACACAACAAGAGATAAAATTGTAATTAACCTTTGCTTGTGAATTAGGCTACAGGAAAAATGTATATATTTTGGCGGTGAAAATGACGGTTTCTTGGAGTCACCACAGCTGAAAAAACAACGCTTAATTAACCCCTGGTTGTAAATTGCGCCAAAGAATTAAGCCACCACAAACTACTAGCTCTGTAGCGTTTTTCAATGCGGTGTTTTTTTACGCCACACAACAAGAGATAAAATTGTAATTAACCTTTGCTTGTGAATTAGGCTACAGGAAAAATGTATATATTTTGGCGGTGAAAATGACGGTTTCTTGGAGTCACCCCAGCTGAAAAACAACGCTTAATTAGCCCCTGAATGTAAATTGCGCCAAAGAATTGAGCAGCCAAAAATGAAGTGGTATTTGTATTGTAAAAACGCTGTTTCTTTAAATGAATACGTCAGGAACTGGCTTAGATCCCCCTTGGATATTCAATGTGCTGTGAGCAGATAGGATTTAAATGTATATGCAGCTGCAGTGGACGCACACTGGATTTCAGATCCAATACCCCAAAAAATCAGAAATAGAACGTTAAGAGAAGCAGTCTCTGAGACAAGCTGAGACACCCCCCAAAAATCGCTGTATAAAAATCAGTTCTTCAGTAAGAGCTATGAGCCGCAGCAGCACCTTCCCTAGTCAGTACAGTGAGAGGAGTGGGAGCTCCCAGCGTCGCGCCCGGACTTATATAGTGCGGTGAAGTCACAGAATCCCTCCGGTCTCTAATTGGCTTCATCTCTGCACATGTCATGCAGGCTATGCCCTTCTTCCTCCCAGAGTTCTTTGCCCCATGTAACGCCATGTGCTCGCAGCCATTTTATCAATCAAAAGCACACTTCGTTCACCCGAAGTACCCCAAACTTCGACTTCGTTCAGAACCGAAGTTTTCCTGAAATTCTAAACGAAGTCCACTTCGTTAGAATCAATTCGCCCATCTCTAGTCCCAACAATTAGATGTCTTGGTTCACTAGGTATAAATAATAATATTTTGCTGTACATGGATAACATTGTGGTGTTTCTGAAGAGTATTGATAATTCCTATTAATCAATTTCCAACAATGAAAACAATGACATTTGTCATCATAAGCCATAGATTGGAATTCATCTGTTTTAATATCCATTGACTGAAGTATTTTACCTATAAATTGTGATCTTGAACAGGCACTTCATAATGAATAGAGCAAACTTCTTATTAAAAAAAAAATATGAAAAACATTACTTTGGCTTTTTGTAGGTTGGGCCTTAAAAGAAAACTGTCAGTTGTTTTATGCTGCCTGAAGCACAGGCAGCATGGAATAGCCACAGGCTTCAGGGGAGTCCAATGTGCAGTTTGTCCCAACCTAGCTCAGCTTAAGTGACAGGTCTATCTTCTGTTTACCTATAGAGACATTTCTGTTAGTGAAGCCTTACTGGGCAAGAAGAAGTTACCCATCAGACTCCTTTGCTTAACACATCTTATCGTGGTAAAGATGCAGGTGGTAATTACATTTGCTCAGGGGCGTTGCTAGGGTCCTAAAACATCCGGGGCTCGGGCCCTTTGTGTTTTTCTGGGTAGGGCTGGGTTCACACGACATTTTTCACGCCTCATTGTGAACTGCGGATGTTTTTTTTACAGAGAAAAACCTTGTGTTCCTGTCACTAATTTTCTGCACATTCCACACAGATCCCGTCCATCTCCTCAGCAGTCACTGTACAGTAAAAATCACCAATGACAAATTTACTTTTTCAGAACTTCTCACCTTCATATGATAATACCCCTAAACAGTCACCAAAACATACAACTACACATGGAGCAAATATACCGGACGAGTGATTGTTACTAAAACCCTCCTACAAAACCAAGACCCCAAACTATTACTACTTAAGGCTCAAATAATCCTGCCAGACCCTGACCAAACGCGACCCCCACATGTGACCATCAGCTGTACACAGGCTCTGATTACATATACCACCGCCATACAGTGACCAGATAGTGGTAGATACTAGTTGTATGTAGACTCTGCAGAAATATAAGTGATTACACTGCAGTTACATTTAGTAACTCACCGGAGACGTCTTTTCTGATCAGCGTCGTTCACTTTCCCTTTTCTTCTCCATCCGGTTCACACCTTCATGCTGATTGCTCCCGGCCAATACTTGTCCCTGAGGATTTGGACACAAATATCTTAGAATCCTCACATTTCCAGCAACTCCTTAATTATAGGTATAGCAGTCCCCTCAGTTAGGTATATAGGGGCACTGAAGCAGTATATGGGGCCACAGGCAGGTATATGGGGCCACAGGCAGGTATATGGGGCCACAGGCAGTATATAGGGGGGCACAGGCAGTATATAGGGGGGCACAGGCAGTATATAGGGGGCACAGGCAGTATATAGGGGGGCACAGGCAGTATATAGGGGCACAGGCAGGTATATAGGGGCACAGGCAGTATATAGGGGCCACAGGCAGGTATATGGGGCCAAAGGCAGTATATAGGGGCACTGAGGCAGTATATGGGGCCACAGGCAGTATATGGGGGCACTGAGGCAGTATATAGGGGCCACAAGAAGGTATATAGGGGCACTGAGGCAGTATATGGGGGCACTGAGGCAGTATATAGGGGCCACAAGAAGGTATATAGGGGCACTGAGGCAGTATATAGGGGCACTGAGGCAGTATATGGGGGCACTGAGGCAGTGTATGGGGGCACTGAGGCAGTGTATGGGGGCCACAGGCAGTATATGGGGGCCACAGGCAGTATATGGGGGCCACAGGCAGGTATATAGGGGCACAGGCAGGCGTATGGGGGCCACAGGCAGGTATATAGGGCCACAGGCAGGGATATGGGGGCCACAGGCAGGCATTATAGGGGCCACAGGCAGGCATTATAGGGGCACAGGCAGGCATTATAGGGGCCACAGGCAGGCATTATAGGGGCACAGACAGGGATATGGGGGCCACGGGCAGTATATGGGGGCCACAGGCAGGCATTATAGGGGCATAGGCAGCCATTATAGGGGCACAGGCAGGGATATGGGGGCCACAGGCAGGGATATGGGGGCCACAGACAGTGGTATGGGGGCCACAGGCAGGCATTATGGGGGCCACAGGCAGGGATATGGGGGCCACAGGCAGGCATTATAGGGGCACTGAGGCAGGTAAACGCTTTAAAAATAACAACAGTAATACTCACCTTAACTCCCCCGGCGAGCGCGCTCCGTCCTCTTCAGCCCGCGCTCCTCCGGCAGCTCCTCGGGCGCACGGCCTATGACGCGCTGTGCGCCCGAGGACAGGCAGCGTCGCGATTTGTCACTCTTTATTTCATTGCAGCCATTTGGTAAGATCCAAAAAGTTCATTTTTTTGCTGATCAATGTACACTCTGCTCCCCATCTTGAAAGAAAAAAAAACAGAAATGTAGATATTTTTGCAAATGTATTCAGACCCTTCACTCAGTATTGAGTGGAAGCACCCTTTTGAGCTAGTATAGCCATGAGTCTTCTTGGGAATGATGCAACAAGTTTTTTACACCTGAATCTTCCTTGCAGATTCTCTCCAGTTCCCTCAGGTTGGATGGTGAACGTTGGTGGACAGTCATTTTCAAGTCTCTTCATAGATGCTCAATTGGGTTTAGGTCAGGGCTCTGGCTGGGCTAGCCAAGAATGGTCACAGAGATGTTCTAATACCACTACTTTGTTATGTTAGCTGTGTGCTTAGGATCATTGTCTTTTTGGAAGTTGAACCTCCAGCCCAGTCTGAGGTCCAGAGCAGTCTGGGAGAGGTTTTCATCCAGGATATCTCTGTACTTGGCCACATTCATCTTCCCTTCAATTGCTTCCAGTCGTCCTGTCCCTGCAGCTGAAAAAAACACCCCCATAGCATGATGCCGCCACCACCATGTTTCACTCTTGAGATTGTATTGGGCAGGTGACGAGCAGTGCCTAATTTTCTCCACACATACTGCTTAGAATTAACACCAAAAAAATCAATCTTTGTCTCATCAGACCAGAGAATCTTATTTCTCATAGTCTAGGAGTCCTTCATGTGTTTTTTTGCACACTTTGCCATAAATCCCCAACTAGTGGAGGGTTGCAGTGATAGTTGACTTTGTGGAACTTTCTCCCATCTCCCTACTGCATCTCTGGAGCTCAGCCACAGTGATCTTGGAGTTCTTCTTTTCCTCCCTCACCAAGGCTCTTCTCCCACGATTGCTTAGTTTGGCTGGACAGCCAACTCAAGGAAGAGTTGTGGTCATCCCAAACTTCCTCCATTTAAGTATTATGGAGACCACTATGTTCTTATGAACCTTGAGTGCTGCAGAAATTCTATTGTAAACTTGGCCAGAACTGTGCTTTGCCACAATTCTGTCTCAGAGTTTCTTGGGCAGTTACTTAGACATCATGTGCTCTGTCATGCACTGTGCGCTGTGAGGTCTTATATAGACCGGTGTGTGCCTTTCCTAATTAAGTCAAATCAGTTTAATTAAACACAGCTGACTCGATGAAGGAGTCGAACAACCTCAAGGAGGATCAGAAGGAAATGGACAGCATGTGAGGTAAATATGAGTGTCACAGCACAGGGTCTGACTACTTATGACCATGTGATATTTCAGTTTTTCTTATTTAATATATTTGCAAAAATATCTACATTTCTGCTTTTTTCTTTAAAAATGGGGTGCAGAGTGTACATTAATGACCAAAAAATGAACTTTTTGGAACTTACCAAATATCTACAATGAAACAAAGAGTGAAAAATGTAAAGGAGTCTGAATACTTTCCGTACCCACTGTACATTGAAGTGTTTTAATATAAACCACACTTTGATGTGTTAAGAAGGCCTGTGACTATTTCATGCTGACCATGATTTGAGCAGCATGAAAGAACTGACAGGTTCCCTTCAAGGACCATGCATTTTTTCATTATTCAAATACAAGAGCCACAACCCATGCCCCTACTCCACTATATTGGTGAACTAATCTATCTTGAGATGGACTTTTGTATTTTTTTTTTTTGGTTTACAATGAGTTGGTGGAGAGAAAGTGTCTAACAAATACCTTTCATTTATGCAAACATTTTAAATAGTGTGCTTACAGTTTTTTAAATCTTCCTTGGAAGGTTCTGTTCCATCAGTTTTGTAGCTTATCTTTGGACCTATTCTGTATTATCAATGTCCATTTTATAATTGAGGACTCCAAAACTGGACAAACACAGTGGGGCACATTTACTATTGCAAAGAGTTTGGGTTGTCCTGCAGGCCTATAAAATGGCCTGGAAAGTTAGGACCTGAAGTGTAGCCTAGATAGTGGGGGCTAAAATATGGGCCCAATTGGGAAAGTCCTGTGAGCAGTGATAAGAGATATCTAGAAGCAGGCCTAGTGGCAGCAGTCAAGATAAGAATCTACAGGGACAATTTTGGCAAGAAAACTACATTAAGGTGAGGGCACCATTAGCATTGTCATGTAAAAGGAAGAAGTTGTCAACCAGATGGTGAGAACTAAAAGATAGGCATGCTCATGTGTATATTGACACAAGTAAGGAAGGGACTCAGGAACCTGACATCATTTTGAACTGTTATATTCTTTTTTACATTGTATTATGAGAAAAAAATTAAAAAATAGCACCACTCGGTATAAATTTAACTACTTAGCTTTAGAAACTGAATCGAGAGCTGAAAGCACCAAGATTTGTATAGTCCCTGTATGTGAAGGAGTTAAGGTAAAATGTGTTTGAATTACATTGGTCTTCAATTGTCTTTCCTGTATAGGGAAACTTTGTTAGAGAAAGAGAAACTCCACCATCGCAACTATATTGCCAGAATGATTGGCTCGAATGTATGCACATTGTAATATCTGTACGCTCTATGTACTTTATTTAAATACTATATATAATTATAATCTTGACATTATGACAACTCATGAAGATTAGGCAATGTCAAAAATTGAAAAAAAAAATGCAGTCATGCATCCATATCATATGTGCACCTTGATTTGTAAGCATTTAAACTTTCAAACATGATACCCATATGAGGATTTTACTGCATACATAGCTATACATCTCCTATTAAACTTACAAACAAATAAACCTAAAGCACGGTGACTGCAGAAAGCTATATTGCCTAATGATTCTATGAAGGGCAAAACGGCAATTTGAAACTCAGCATCAAGAAGATAGAGAGCACTTATAAAGTTATCACTTAAAACAAAATAACACATAATTCTGGACCTTGAGGTAGACATTCTCTTTAAGTGCTTAATGCAGAATGAAGAACATGTACATAATATGCAGGGTGAGAATTCTTGTAGAATGCTATACAAGTATGGCATAGTGACTATAGCCTGGTAGTAATTTATAACTGGGCTTCTCCCTTTCTGCTATGTTTTTGTAACCCCACCCGTTTCTGTCACCTGAAAGCAGTGATTTAATCAGAACATACTATATATTGGAGCCTTTGGTCTGCCAGCATTTTTTAAGTGATAGCTTTTTGAAGTGGTGATCATGACAGAATTGAGACAGAAGTGGGCAGAAGGAGGCCAGAAAATATCACCTTTCTTGTGAGTAACCAGTCTTTTTAAATTATACCTCTCTCAACATGTTCACTGTTGCAGTTTATCTTGCAGCCATTTGCCTCCTATCCTACCGACCAGTCTTGCCCCCAGAAAACTCTGTCCACATCAGCTTCTCTCTCCTCCCCTCACCCATGCACACATCCCACACATTACTTACCTTCTTCAACTTCACCAAACCACCCACTTTCATGGTGCCGCACAAACACCGCTCATATACATCACTGAACCATCTACTGTCACTTTTCTTTCTCCTGCTTCTCGCTGCAGGTGACATCTCTCCTAACCCCGGCCCACCCTCCTTTACTGCTTATCCCATCTCCACTCCTACCTCCCATAAAAACACTGCAAACCTGCTTGCTATTCATTGTATGTCTTTTCCTGTCCCTTTTAAATTTTCTTTGTGGAACCCCTGATCTGTCTGTAATAAACTCACTGCTGTTCACAACCTGTTCCTCTCTAACTCCCTCAATCTCCTAGCTCTCACAGAAACATGGCTCCAGCAATCTGACACTGCTTACCTTGCTGTCTCACCTATGGCAGCCTACACTTCACTGACACTCCCAGACCTGAGAACAGGCCGGGTGGAGGAGTCGGCATACTTCTCTCTCCACACTGAATGTACCAGTTCATTCCTCCTGCACCTTCCCTCACTTTCACCTCCTTTGAGGTCTACACCATTAGACTCTTTAGGCCGTTTTCTCTCAGAGTCGCGGTTGTGTACAGACTCGCCCTACCAATTTCTAGATCATTTTGCTGCATGGCTTACTCACTTCCTCTCTACCGAAATGCCTACTCTCATAATGGGTGATTTTAACATCCCTATGAATGACCCCCCTATCCACCTCTGCCTCTCAGATTCTTTCACTAACATCTTCCCTTGGACTCTCTCAAATTATAGACTCTCCCACCTACAAAGATGGGAACTCTCTTGATCTGGTCTTCTGTCATCTCTCCTCAATTTCTAACCTCACTAATTCTCTTTATGCCCTCTCTGATCACAACCTTATCTTCTTCACTATCACTAATTCTCAGCCTTCTCAGGACACATGTGCCCATCACACATTTAGAAATATCCACTCCATTAACACTTAGAAACTCATACAGTCCTCACTATCCCCAATCTCCTCTCTCTCCTGTCCTGACCTGACTGTTAAACAATACAACAAAGCTCTCGCAACCACCCTGGATATATTTGCACCACTCACGCACTACAACACCAGAGTCAGATGCCAGCAGCCTTGGCATACGCCTCAGACTCGCCTTCTGCAGCGAAGTTCCAGGTCTTCTGAACATCTATGTAGAAAGTTAAAGCTAACTGCAGACTTTCTCCACTATAAATTCATGTTCAGGACTTATCACACCTCCCTTCACCACGCCAAACAAAAATATTTCACCTCCCTCATCTCAACATTACACAACAACCTAAAACGACTGTTTGACTCTTTCCTCAGACCTAAAGAACAGGCCGGGTCACGGACCTCTGTGCTGAAGACCTGGCCACTCACTTCAAAGAGAAAATTGACAATATCTGGCAAAGTATATCTCAGTCCCCAAGTAATACCCACCCCATCCCCTCCTGCATGTCCACTAGTCTGCTCTCAGCCCTTGACCCTGTGATAAAGGAGGAAGTAACCAGGCTTCTCTTGTCTGCTCGCCCCACCACCTGCTCTAGTGACCCCATTCCCTCTTCCCTTGTCCAGTCTTTTTCCCCAGCTGTCCTCTCTCACCTTACTGCAATCTGTAACCTCTCTCTCTCCACTGGGATCTTTCCATCTGCCTTTAAACATGCCATCATAACCCCTTTACTTAAAAAGCCCACTCTGGACCCGTCCTGTGCTGCTAATTACCGACCAGTCTCTAATCTGCCCTTCATATCTAAACTCCTAGAACACTTGGTTTACTCTCGCCAAACCCGCTACCTCTCTGCTAACTCCCTTCTTGACCCTCTGCGACCCGGTTTACACACTTTACATTCCACAGAAACTGCTCTAGCTAAAGTCTCAAATGACCTCCTCACTGCTAAATCACAGGGCAGCTACTCGTTGTTCCTTCTTCTAGATCTCTCTGCAGTATTTGACACTGTTGATCAAGATCTTCTCCTCACCATGCTCAGTGCCATTGGCATTGGCTTGCTCATGGTTTTGAACAGTGCTGGGTGCGCAAAAGTCAAAAAACACGTAACTGTTATGTTTTGATATAATAAACGGTATTTTTGGCAACAAACAACCTGTGCTGACTACAAGATTGCTGGTTTGTAATTTAAGTGCAAGGTGGATATATCAACAGTCACAGGTGTAATGGGTAAAATTGAACACCTATCTGAAATGTATACTGAAAATAAAAAGTGGGTTTTGCAGTAACAAAGAGACCTGCAGTTACTAGAAATGATGTTTATCCAATATAAGTTCAGGCTGCCCAATATCCAGGAAATATTTCAATAGCAAACTGTTAATAATAAAGATATTCCACTACAATGTCTACACTAAGTCTTGGTGAACTTTATCCAATATTTTTTATAGATAGAGCTTGTCTGTGTTCGCCCGCGGGGCCCCCCCACCCCCCCGCTCCCACCCACGTGAAATTACAGCGGTAGATTCTGGTTTTAAATTCTCTAGCTAACTACATAAAATGTTCAAAATCTAATCTAACTAAATTGGAAGGATCACAGCTAATAGTAGAGGTTTCTCTGTGCAAAAATAGACTAATTTCCGTGAGTGTTTGGCCACCAGGCAGAGCGGGTCCATCCCTATGGAGCTGAGAGACACTGAGCTGAACAGGAAACGGTTTATTTTAAAACGAGGTCATGTGTTTTTCAGCCCAAACAACCTCACATCCCAGTCATGACGTGCAAAATCTACCCTGCTCTATTCTGTAAACGATTTGCTGGCCGCCAAAAAATTTCAGGAAGCGCCGAAAAAAAAGGGCGATCTTAAAAGATGTTTCAAATTTTAACCCCTTAAATTTTGCAGTTGGAAACTTTTGATGTTTTCGTACGATACACGGTTTTTTGGCAACAAACAACCCGTGCGCTACCAGATTTTTGGTTTGTAAATTTTAAATGCAAGGTGGATATATCAACAGTCAAGTGTAAAGGGTAAAATTTAAACACCTATCTGGGAAAAATTACTGATAATTAAAAGTGGGTTTTGCAGCTAACAAAAAACCCGCATTCTAGAAATGATGTTTATCCAAAAATAAGTTAGCTGCCCCTATCCGGAAATTTCAATGCAAACTGTTAATAATAAAAATTTCATACAAAAGTCTACAATAAGTTTGGTGAAAATTTATCCAGTGTTTTTTATAGATAGGTTGTTGTGTTCGCCCGGGGCCCCCCCCCCTCCCCCGCCGTGAAATTTTCGGGTAGATTCTGCTTTAAAAATTTTTTAGTAAAACATAAAATGTTTTAATCCCTAATCTAACTTAATTGGAAGGATCCCGTAAAAGTGGGTTTTTGTGCAGAAAATAATTTAAATTTTGCTGAGCTGTTTTGGGCCCCAAAGGGAGAGCGCACGTCTTTTCCCTATGAGACGCTGAGAGACACTGAGGCTGAAACAGGAAACGCTGTTCTATGTAAAACGAGGTCATGTGATTTTTCCAGCCAATCGCAACCATACACATCCCAGTCATGACGTCGCACACACATCTCACCCTGCTCTATTCTGTAATCTGATTTGTGGGCCGCCAAAATTACAGGAAGCGCCGAAAAAGGGTGATCTTAATAGTATGCACAGATTTTAACCCTTTAATTATCGCATGATCTGGAAATTTCGATCACCATAAAAACCTTGCCGATTTCAACTTTGTCGATAAAAATCGCTCAACACTAGACACCATTACAAGTTTGTGGGCACCCTAAGGTAAACACTCCTAAAAAGACCTCCTTTGCAAAATTACACCTTTTAAGGCAGGGGTCTTCAAACTGCGGCCCTCCAGCTGTTGGGAGATTACAACTCCCATCCATCCCACATTTTTAAATTATATAAATTCATGATGGGAGTTGTAATTTCCCAACAGCTGGAGGGGCGTAGTTTGAAGACCCTTGCTTTAAGGAATATATTTGGTTTATAGCGAGTATATTGACCTCACTGGTGTTTCACAAATTTTTTGAGCATTAGACTGTGAAAATGAAACGAAATGAAATGTATTTTTTCCAATAATATACAGTTTTAGCTTTTCACTAATTTTTCACAAGGAGTCCTGGAAAAAAGTACCCCAAAATTTATTATGCAATTTCTTACAAGTTGATGATCTAAAATGTTGTTTGGGTGCATGGCAAGATGTATAAATGTGGGAGTGCTGTTATTTTTTGGGAATACAGATTTTGGTGGGTGCCATGTCACATTTGCAAAGCCTCTGAACTATCAGTACAGGTGAAACCTTGCAGGCGTCAACCCATTTTGGATTTAACACTAATCAGGAAATGCTGACCATGAAGTATTTACTCTGTAAGTTGATGTGATTTACGTTTTAGCATTTTAAAAACAAAAGTGTTTTAATTGTTTAAAACAATGTTTATGGGTATCGCTATCTAGCCATAAAAAGCTGGATAGTTGGAATCTTCTATCCCTGAGATGTGGAGATCTGAACAGACACCAAGAGAGGTAGCATGTAGTGTAGATTCCCACCTGAATTCGGGTCACCTTGCATTTACAGTGTTGATCAAAAATGTAAACAAAGAACCTCAAATTTTTTAATATATTTCACAGTAGCAAAAATGCTGTTCCAAAAAATTCTTGTCATTTTTGACCATTTTTTAGTGCCTATAGAGTGCTTCTGATATTGTATTGTGTTTTCATACAGCCATACCTTTTTTTCTGTATACAGAGCTGTTTAAAGGCTATTTTGTTTGTGATAAACTAACAATTTTATTGGTACCACACTTCTAGGAATTTTTGATCACTTTTCATTCCATTTTATATGCTGCAGGATGAACAAAAATTACAATATTGTCATTGCTGTTTTCTTTTACTTTGTTCATCCTGCAGATTAAAAAACATAACAGATTTATAGGCTGGGTCATTGCATACTTGGCGATACCAAATTAGATCTTTTTGGGGGCAACTGTGTTTGTAACTAGAAAAGGGGGTGATATGTTTTTATTTTATTTTTTTTCGTTTTCTCCTTTACATTTTTTTACTTTTTTTTTACATATTTACATGTTCCAGTAGGGAACTTAAGTCAGTGATTTTAATATCACTGTTACAATGCATAAAAGTACACAGTTGTACTGCTATGTATTGTAACTGTCACCCACTATGCCCAGCTGTGCACCAGGTGTAGTGACATCACAGGTAACCTATAAGCCTTTGTTAGACTTCCGGGTTGCTAGTGAAGGCACTGTCAACCTGTGTTGGCACCATGGGGGAGACCATTGACCGTGGCATCTAAGGGGTTAATTGGCTGCGACTGGCGTGAGAACCAGTCATGGACAACAAAGCTTTGGGCCAGCTGTATTATACAGCTGGTTCTATGTTCTGATCATGCGGGCGCTGCTTGAGAGCCTGCACGATCTTCTGGACATACCCATATATTTATTTGCTTTCCGCACAAGACATATTGGTACATCCCATGTCAGCAAAGGGTTAAAACACTCTACTTATTTGGCATTGCTGGATTACTAACTGTAGTATGAAGGTTCTTGTTTCTTCTATACAGGAAATTTGATCAATTATAGACAGCCCCAAATTATGCCAGAGAAATGTACCAGTTGTCCTGCAAAAACAAGCTTTATAAAGCTATAAATCAGCAGAAAAATCAAAAGACGTTATGGTTTTGGAATATAACTATGGAAAAAACTTTACAAAAATGCTGAGTCCATAATGCCCAATGTATGCTTGCCCTTAAGGGACTAACACCTGTTCATATAGCGTTTGACTATACAAATCTCCATCTGATTTTTTTCTTTTTTTTTAAATGGATTCATAGGTTTTCACTTTGAGGTTTGTCATGGTTAAAACTGTCTACACAGGACAAGTTTCAGTTGGGATTTGTTTTTTCGATGTGAATGACAGAGACTATAATGTACATACACTGACTAGCAAAAGAATAACAATGTTTTGAACTTTTGTCTTTCAAGCTCCATATCTCACCATCCACTATAGCCTTAAATGTGAGACTATCGTCATTTTACAGACAATCATCTTGGCTATTTCATGCATAAATTTGACCTGCAGCAATTTAGCATATTATTAGTTATGCAGATTCTTGTCATGTATTGCTCCTGGTGGTGGGACAATATTTTTCCTCTTGTGTATTACAAACTACAACATGTTCTCACACTCCATAATAGCTCTGTGTTTTATTGAGTTGATTCCCAAGTTAAAGGTTACATGTTCGAATTATGAAGATTTCCCAAGAATAGAGAAACAGCATCATCCAGCTCATCAATAGCAGTCCCTCGGTCACATATCTGGATTGGTGGCATAAAAAGACGAAGAAGCCCCAACTTCAATATCGTCATTAGAAGCCTCAGCTTGAGTTTGAAAAATAGTATGAAAGTGGACAGACCTTAACCCAATCAAACACTTGTGGGTAGAGTTGAAGAAAAAGCTGTATTAGTACCCAAGTCAGTCGACCAGTATGCACCAACATTGGGAACATGTCGGTCGAGACATGCTTGAATCTGATTGAGAGCATGCCCAGAAGGATTCAGATAGTGTTGAAAGCAAAAGTTACATTTACAAAAAAATGATAAAAATTTAAATGTAAATTTTTAGGAGCAAAACAGGAACAATGCAGCAACATGACAAGAATCTGCATAACTGAGCATATGCTAGGTAGTTGCAAGTCAAATTTATGTATGGGATAGCCAAGATAACAGTCTATAAAATTATGGTAGTCTCACATTCAAAGCTGCAGTGGATGGTGAGAAATGGAGTCTGAAAGTCAAAACATTGTTGCTCTTTTGCTTGTCAGTGTATTTACTAAACTGGAAATAACTGTCTTGAATTAGCAGATTATTAGGTTGCATTTTAATACCAATGTTGAACAAATAATTTAACAGCGTAGTTTCAAGATGTGTCTCCTTAAATTCAAATGATTGATTAGAATGATATTTTTCCATTACTTTATGCTTTTATTGTACATTTTTTTCTTATTTTAAAGCAGTAAAAAGCAACTCACAGGACAGTTCAAGCATGCTATTTTATGATTCACATTTCAATGTAATCTCTTAATAGTGTAAGCGTATCATGTGTTTGCTATTTCTGTCTCACATTGTTTTGGAAGTACAATTCTATAAATGTAAAAGTTTAATTTAAAAATAAATTATGTATTGTATAAAGTCTACAATAAGTGAATTATGCAGTAACAATTAAATTAACAGTATACATTTTAATGGTGAATTAGATGAAAATGGAGCAATTATGTGAAATTATTCAAGTGTTTTGTTGTCTTTTAAGTTGCTTTTTTGTGTTTCATTATATTTTTTTAATTAAAAAATAACACAAACACACTCTTTTGTTACTGGCCTCATACTTCATATTCAAATCTAATCATGTTCAATTATTGCTTAGAAAAGTTAAAATAATTAGGCTCAAGGCAGCAAAAAATATACAAAGTGCTAAGGGATCATGGGACTCCGTTATGAATAAACATACTAATAAGAGAAAAGGTCACATGCTGATATTACAGAAATTTGATTAGACTTGGGATCTATGCGCTGAAAATCATTGTTCTGGTGTCAACATTTATGCAGTAGAGGCAAAGGCCCTCAAGAGGATGTGTGTCTAATCACTGGATTTACAAGTGTTACATCCTCCTATGAACACAAGGATGGTAAGAAAATAGATCAGATTTTCAGGTCAGAACAGACAGGCATTTTATTCCCCACTGTAGAGTAGTAACAAAGAAGCATGCTGCAACTGTGGCAATGAAGCTAAATTAACTGTCATGTTGGTCATTATGCCTAGGAGACTTGAGATTAACCATTGAGATGTAATATGTTTTTCCCCAGTCTTATCAGAAGGTTTATTTTACTTCGTGTATTAATGTGCACAAGTCACCAAGCATTGTGTACAAAGGCTCATAAAATAATATGTATTCTAAGCAATGGAAAATGATCTTTTCAATTAACTCATACATTATGACACAATATAATTTATTCTATTACCTTATTACCTACTCCATTACATTTTTATTATTTATTATTTTAAGGATTTTTTTCTTCCCTAAAATAAGAAAAAAATTCTTTTTTGTTATTGTCTCACGCTCCGGTTACATTAGCTTGGTTTAGGTCAACACTAAAGGATAATACATGAAACTACAGGTACAGGTTGATTGTTAGGGCCCTCTCTTTGTTAGCAGAAATCCACTGAAAAGAGCAGCCTTCTTTCATTAGAAACCATGCTTTATATAGACAGGTCATGCATTACAATGGGTGCCGTGTATTGCTTTATTTGTCAAGCAATATGGGTGCATTGGTTCTATTCTGACACTTTCCCAGACTCAGCAGCTAGTTAAATTGTCATTACAAACTTATTTTTGAGGGTCTGTTCCTGTTAAACAGAGTTTTATAAAGAGACAACACCTTTAAGGAACATATTTGTGTGGCGCTACCATAATTCCTAGGCAACAGGCCCACTGTCTTGGGGTTATATTAAATTCTGATCTGTCTTTCACCCCTTATATCCAATCTCTTGCCCGCTCCTGTCATCTAGACCTCAATAACATTTCCAAAATCCGTCCTTTTCTCACTGTGGAAACAACTCAAACAATCATTTTTGCTTTTATTCATTCTCGTCTTGATTACTGCAACTCCTTGCTTATAGGTCTCCCTCTCTGTAAAGTTTCCCCTCTCCAATCTGTCCTGAATGTAGCAGCCAGGCTTGTCTTTATGTCCAGCCGCTATACTGATGCCTCTACCCTGTGTCAATCACTGCACTGGTTGCCCATCCAGTAAAGAATGCAACATATACTCATCACTCTCGCCCATAAAGCTCTCAACAGTGCTGCAACCTACATCTCCTCCCTCATCTCTGTCTACCACTCTACCTGGTCTCTCCGCCCTGCTGA
This sequence comes from Phyllomedusa bahiana, assembly GCA_025379985.1. Classification (NCBI taxonomy): domain Eukaryota; kingdom Metazoa; phylum Chordata; class Amphibia; order Anura; family Hylidae; genus Phyllomedusa; species Phyllomedusa bahiana. Next base: position 25,947 of record JAODAL010039246.1, read on the forward strand.
TGATATCAGATTACATTCCTCACTCATCCAAACCTCCCATGCCCGTCTCAAAGATTTCATAGTGCTGAACCAGTTCTCTGGAACATGCTACCATGGGCGATCAGGCACACGTTTTAAGAGGGCCCTGAGAACACATTTTATCAGTCTGGTCTACCAAGATCCCTAATTGCTAACCCCCACCTACTAGCATACTCATCTGTCACTCCCAACACTAGGGCACTCACATCTGTATATAGATGTATTGTCAGGGTGGCAGGTTCACCCAACTTTTATGTAACATAGAAACACAACTATCCCAAACTGGTAGAGGTCTGGGTATCCCAAAATAAGTCAACTCTGTATCTCCAAAGAATATCACAAAAAAACACCAAAGTAGAGAATATTAGAATAAAATATAGCTTTTAATAATACTTACTAAAAGACAATAAATACTACACTTACGTAACCCTACACTAACCTAAATACACACAGAAAAACCTATCCTAAAAAAACCCTACCTACCAGACAAGGGGGAACCCGTCCCAACAAGGACGACCCCCACAGGAACCTTATCCTATATACACTATAGCCCTACTTAGCCCTACTCCATTTTCTTGGGCAAAGAAAAACAGGGCACAGATAGATAAGCTGCAATCCTGCAGTAAATGTACAGACATTAGATATTTATATGTATCCAATAATATTCAGATGTAACTTACTCATCAATAGTCATATGTACCCCTCAAATACACACTCCAACGCGTTTCCCCAATGATATCTGGATTCATCAGGGCCAGAATACACGGAGGGTACAGTTACCAAGGATAAAACCCATTCAGGTACAGAAATATAAAGCACCATCATAGGAAAATTTTTTCATAATGAAACATGCAAAACAGCAGCATTCTCAAGACAGTTATACATCACCGCCTGTATGATAGCTCAAAGGGGCCTGATGTGCCATGGTCAACTCCTGTGGTAGGAAGGACAAAAACAACGTGTATTCACTCACCTTAAGTAGCCTGCCTCTGATTCAACTCCCGTTCGCGGCATCATGTCCGCGCGCATGCGCCGTCGGTAACTTCCGGACGCCTGCAGGGCCGTAGCGTACAGTGCGCCTGCGCCACCAGATACATGTGCGCATGCACCGTGGCATATAGCACGTCTGTGTCCCAATATAATATATCGACGCGCAGGGCCGTAGCGTACAGTGCGCCTGCGCCGCCAGATACGTGTGCGCATGCGCCGTGGCATATAGTGCGTCTGTGTCCCAATGCAATATATTGACGCGCAGTGATACAAGCCGCCGCCACACTAGGTGACAGCGCAGGGGAATCTAGCTTCTACCTATGTCTATTAAGATCAACACCAATATAGAAAAACAGCTACGGTCCAAGGGATATACAAATAGATCTAGACACTAAAGGGTGCTGAAGTCCACCCTGATATATAGATAGTCCATCTATCAATATTTCATATCACACAAAGGCAATCCACTATATACTAAAAACAAAAACCAAATACATTAAATACAATTGGTAAGGAATACACAAATCTGAGATATCAAATATTTAAAATGGAAACAATCATAAGGATAGGGAGAGAAAAAAAAATGTATTAAGTAGATTATTATGGCAATAAATAAACAGAAATAATAAACAGAAATAATGATATATCCCACTAGCAAGGATGAATGAATGGTAAAAATGACCTTGTTTCATTAAGCCCATTGGGTTTCAGAGTTTTTAGTTGGTGGATCCAAAAGGTCTCCCTCTGCAAGATTTTCCTTTCGTAATCGCCTAGGCGACGGTTAGGAGTAACCACCTCAAGTACAGAAAAAGACAATTTTGTGATATCACCACCATGTGTCTCCACCATGTGCTGTGCTACTGATGTGTCTCTCACATGTTCCACATCCCCTATATGTTCTAGAACCCTTCTTCTTAGTTCTCTCGATGTTTTACCTACATATCTAAGCGGGCAGGAGCATGTGCATTGGTAAACGATGCCTCTTGTCTTGCAGTTTGCAAATGTCTGTAGTTTATTGAATTTTCCGGTTTTTACATCCGTAAAGCCTTTAAAGATCTGGACATATTTGCATGCCTTGCAACTGCCGAATTTAAAAGTCCCCACAACCGGGGTCTCCAACCAGGTCCGAGCAGGTCTTGGTGGCACAAAGTGGCTATGCATCAGTCTGTCTTTTATATTCCTACCTCGCCTAAAGGCGATAGCAGGATACTACTCAATTAGGGGTGCAATGTCTGGGTCTTGAGTAAGTATGGGCCAATAATTTTTAAGAATCTGCCTGACTTCGTGTGTCGCCATGTCATATGTACCTACAATTCTTAATTTGTTGTTGGTCTCCCTTCTCTTCACCTCCAGGAGAGACCTCCGATCTGCCGCCAGGGCCTGATGGTAGGAATCCCTCAGTATTTTTTTGGGGTATCCCCGTTCCAAAAAGCGGTCAGTTAATGAGTCTGCCTCCTTCTTGAATGTAAATAGGTCAGAGCAGTTGCGCCGGACCCTGATAAATTGATCTTTTGGGATGCCCTTTTTAAGAGGGAGGGGTGCGAACTGTCTCACCTCAACAGGCTGTTGCCAGCCGTTGGTTTCCTATACACTGTGGTTTCCAGTTTTCCATTAGGGGCTCTCAATATCATAAGATCCAAGAAGCATAGATGATCGTAATTTACCTCAAAGGTAAACCTAAGACCAATTGAATTATCGTTTAGTTTCTCAACAAAAGACCGAAAAAATTCCTTCGAGCCAATCCAGATGATAATGATATCATCGATGTATCGCCCCCATAAGGCGACACACCGATGGAACTGCTCAAGGTCGTCCGAAAAAACAATGGTGCTTTCCCACCAGCCCAGGAGCAGATTTTCATACGTAGGCACGCAGGGGCTACCCATTGCAGTGCCCTGAGCTGGTGGAAGAAGCGACAATTGAATAAAAAATTATTGTGAGTGAGAACGAAATTCATCAAGGCAATCACAAATTCGTTATGACTCATCAAAAACTGACTCCTGGTAGACAGAAAAAATTCCAAAGCTCTGAGGCCCTCCTGGTGTGGGATCGAACTGTATAAGGCTTCAACGTCTATGCTACACAATAATGCATCATCTTTAATCACTATATCCTCTAGTTTATGTAGCAGGTCGGTTGTGTCCCAAAGATAGGATGATAATACTAGGACAAAGGGTCGCAGAATTTGGTCCAAATAACTGCCCAGGTTTTGGGTCAAATTCCCAATCCCTGAGACGATTGGTCTACATTTTAGAGGCATAATGCCTTTGTGGATTTTCGGAAGGCCATAGAAGGTAGCCAGTTGTGGTGCTTAGGGAAGAGAAAATCAAATTCCCTTTGGTTAATTAAACCGTCTCTCAGTGCCCCCATTAGTAAATCCTTAAGTTCTTTTTGAAATTTACAGGTCGGTCTCTCTCTAAGACGGCATACCCTTCCTTGTCATTTAGGACCTTCATACACATGTCTCTATAATCCTCGAAGTTCTGGATTACCAAGTTGCCTCCCTTATCCGAGGGTTTTATGGTTATGTTTTGGTCTTTCTCAAGGGACAATAAGGCCAGATACTCTTCCTTGGGTAAATTAAAGGACCTCATTCTGCTCCTGATATCCATATTAATTTTTTCAAATTCTTGACATACTACATTCACAAATACATCTATGTTGTTGTCAACTAGTGGAGGATTTTTAACACTTTTGAGACGACAGGTGTATCTGGCGGCGCAGGCGCACTGTACGCTACGGCCCTGCGCGTCGATATATTGTATTGGGATACAGACGCGCTATATGCCACGGTGCATGCGCACATGTATCTGGCGGCGCAGGCACAGTGTACGCTACGGCCCTGCTGGCGTCCGGAAGTTAACGACGGCACATGCGCGCGGACATGATGCCGAGAACGGGAGTTAAATCAGAGGCAGGCTACTTAAGGTGAGTGAATACACGTTGTTTTTGTCCTTCCTACCACAGGAGTTGACCATGGCACATCAGGCCCCTTTGAACTATCATACAGGCGGTGATGTATAACTGTCTTGAGAATGCTGCTGTTTTGCATGTTTCACTATGAAAAAATGTTCCTATGATGGTGCTTTATACTTCTGTACCTGAATGGGTTTTATCCTTGGTAACTGTACCCTCAGTGTGATCTGGCCCTGATGAATCCAGATATCATTGGAGGAAACGCGTTGGTGTGTGTATTTGAGGGGTACATATGACTATTGATGAGTAAGTTACATCTGAATATTATTGGATACATATAAATATCTAATGTTTGTACATTTACTGCAGGATTGCAGCTTATCTATCTGTGCCCTGTTTTTCTTTGCCCAAGAAGATAGAGTAGGGCTAAGTAGGGCTTTAGTGTTTATAGGTTAAGGTTCCTGTGGGGGTCATCCTTGTTGGGACGGGTTCCCCCTTGTCTGGTAGGTAGGGTTTTTTTAGGATAGGTTTTTGAAGAGGTTTGAACTATTCATACTCAAAATAAATATCCACTGAACATAACACTGAACAAAAATTTTTAATAATCAGTTATAAAAATCAAATGTTAGAAACCAGGAAAGACTAAGAGACACATGTATGAAAACTGCATAGGTCTAAAACTCACTTTTTGCCCATAGTAAACTATAGACAACAAAGTGAGTTTTAGAGCTAAACAGTTTTTATACATGTGGTCCTAAATGTGCTTCACACAAAGAACAATGAAGGAATTAATGCACAAAATGACATGAAGTGGTCAAAAAAATGAAGAAAAGATGAAAAGTAGATTTAAAGAAAAACTGAATTAAATAATAGACCATTGCACTGTGTCAAGAACTATTACTTGCAAATAGCTAAATCCTTTAGAACTGAAAACTGAGATTTATAGGCCAAAGATAAGCAAGCAGTCAAAAGTAGGCCAAAAACGTTTCAACAAGAAGAAGATGAATATTATTGACATGAAATACTGCTGTGTGGAAGCACTTTTACAAACTAGATCAAAGAAAGTATCAAGGTAAAACATTAGTAAGAATGTTGTTTCATAGGAATCATCCGTAAAATAAAAATAATTGTATTTCAAAAATATATGTAAAAACCACATCCATCAAGTCACATTAAAAAGTATTTCAGACTCCAAGGTTTTTAGTCATAGCATGAATTCTTGCAAGAAAATGTCTCTTTTAAAACAAAAGCAGACCAATCATATTCGGTAAGCATTAAACACATTAATGTGCATAATATGTGTTTAAGAGTATACATAAATCAATCTCTAAATGCAGATATTTATTCAGTGAAAAACATATTTAGGGTACAAATTAAAAAATATAAGACAAATTTGACTTATAAGTCAATCCTTGTAAGATCCACAGTGCCTCCATATTGAACAGGAAGGCGTTGAAAGTCCTCGCTATTGGTAGGTTTTGTAACTCTATCCATGGTTAAAAACAGAAAGTGTGAAGCTTGACTGCATGATGTTACACAAAATGTTTGGTTAAACCAGAGGAATTAGTTGCATTCTTACTTATATAAAAAATATGCTCTGTAGTGTGTTGTTTAAGCAGACAGTGAGGCACAATATATACAATATACTGCATGTGTGGACTGACAGTATAAAAAATTCTTAATTTTACATGTCTTTGTAAAATTATTGTTAAGTATATACTTCTTTCTTCTTAGCAGTGAGACTTAAGGCCTTTCTTGAAATTCAAAATAGTATCACAGGTTGTGGTTACTAGATTTCCTCTTGTATGGAGCAACCGGCATCTACCTCAAAGGGGTTATTGCCTTCTAGTGTTGAGCGATTACGTTGGCTATCGACATCGGTCGATAGTCGGCCATCATCGACAAGATATTCGATGGTCGATGAAGTGATGCGATGCCCTTTAAAAGTTTTGGGGGGGGAGAGCAACAACCCTTTCATTCTTACCCCCAAACAGGGCAGGAGAAGCTGGAATTAAAATCCAAAAACAGTCAAAGGATACGTGCTACATTTTGGGGCAACAACTTAGGTTTAAAAGCCACAGAAAAAAATCACAGACCATTCATACCCCCTGCCCTTGTACCACGTAGCCCCTTAAAACCCGCATCCCCCCACAAATTAAAAAAGTCCCAGAGGGCAGTATTTTTGAACCACATTTTACTTGAACTGGACATTGCTACCCCTGCCTTGGAACGCGCATGAGCCCCAAACCTGCATGACCCCAATTAAAAAAGTCCCGGAAAAATAAGTTTTTCAAGCACCATTTAAAATTTTCCCCACTGGACATAGAATTCCCTGTCCTGGCCCAGCATGACCCCCAAAACCCCTGCATGACCCCAGTTTAAAAAGTCCCGGGAAAAAAGGGGAGTTTTTTAAACCCCCCATTTTAGTTTACTGGACATTGACATACCTGTCCGGGGCCACAGCATGACCCCCAAACTGCAGCCCCAGATTAAAAAGTGCCGGAAAAAGGATTTTCAACCACCTTTTTTAGTTTTAAACGGAATTAATTCCCCTGTCCGGGGAAGCGGCCCCAAATAGGGGCCCCCAAAAAAAAAGTGCTGGAAAAAGGAGTCTTTCAACCCCCTTTTTTGAACTTTTTCTTTTCATTCTTTTTCTATTTTACTCAACGACTGGGGGAAAAATTTTCTCTGTACTTTGTTCTCTGCCGTGCTCCATACTCCCATGTCCTCTGAAAAACCTAATCTGGTCAAGTTTTCCCGTCCTCCCCTTTTACAATTCGAGGAAATTTTTTAAACAGCTATTTTGTACTGCAAGTTTTTTAGTAGTTTTTTTCTAGAAAAAAAACATTTTTAAAAAAGGATGGAATCCCCCCATTCTTTTTTCTTTTTTTTAATTGTATTAAAGGGGTTTTCTCAATACAGGGATTTTTAGAGGGAAAGATCTTCAAAAACAAGTCATTTGCAATATGTGTCCCTTAACGTGTCCTACCATTCCTGTTTCTGCAGCACCATTACCCCGACCCCCTTGACAAATTTTGAAGAACAAAAGTCTGTTAGAAACAACATTTTTTACAAAAGGACCTGTAGTTAGCTGCATGCCGCAAAAGCCCCCAAAAATTCAAAAATGACCCTTGAGCCACTTTGGACAAATTTTAAGAACAAATGTCGTTAAAAAAACATTTTTTTTAAAGGATCTGTAGATAGCTGCATGTCACAGAAAATGCCCCAAAATTTCAAAGCAGACCCTTGAGCCATTTGGACAATTTGAGAACAAAAGTCTGTTAGAAAAAAATTTTTTATAAAAGGACCTGTAGTATAGCTGCATTCACAGCAAAAAAGCCCCCAAAAAATTTAAAGCATGACCCTTGAGCCACTTTGGACAATTGTGAAAACAAATGTCTGTTAGAAACAAATTTTTTTTTAATAGGACCCGTAGTAAGCTGCATGTCACAGAAAAACCCCCAAAAAAAACAAAGCATGACCTTGACCACTTTGGACAATTGTGGAAAAAATGCTGTTAGAAACAAATTTTTTATAAAAGGCTTTTTAAAAGCGCTTTCAAAGAAAATACCCCAAAAAAAAATTAAAAATGACCCTTTAGAAATTTAAATTGTGAAAGAAAAATGCCTTAAAACAAAATTTTTTTTAAAAAGGGCCTTTTTTTTTGCTGTTTTCAAGCAAAAATGACCCAAAAAATTAAAATATGACTTTCAGCACTATTAAAAATTGTGATGGAGAAAGCCACTTAGAAGCCCCATTTTGTTCCCAAAAGGGCCAAATTATGCTGTATCCACACAACATACCCCAAAAAAAAATTTAAAAATATGAAAATTTCAAACCCCCCAAAAAATTGTGTGGAGAAAAATTAGAAGCACATTTTGTTCAAAGGACCAAATTTCTGTTTCAAGGGAAATGACCCCAAAAAATTTAAAAATTACTTCTCAGCCACTATTAAAAAATTGTGATGGAGAAATGCCATTTAAACCCTTTTTTCTTTTCCCCAAAGGGCCCCAAAATTTATAGCGGGATTCCCCGCAACAGGGCCCTAAAAAACCATTGAAAAAATTCAAAAACTTCTAAAGAAAAAAGGGGAGTAAAATGGAAAAACGGGGGGTTTGTCTGAAACCTTGCTGCTTTTACAGTCTCCCCCACAGCAAAACCAGCAAAATGAACTGTTGGGAAAAGAAATAAAAATTGCAGAAATGGAAAGATCATTTTTAAAAAAAGTTTTCAAGAGGAACCCTTTCTGTTTGGAGAAATGTGAAGTAGACCCCGGGAACTAATCGGTGACCCTCGGCAATTGGGGGGCCCCCAACATCATCAGAGATCCAAAGCCTGGAAATTTATCTTGAGGGAAAATCAAACGATCCAACCCTTATCTGTGGAAAAACCCGGGTTTCGTTTTTTCTGTAATTTAACCCCCGGGGAGGTTTCTTGAGGCCCCCTCAAATATGCGGGTGGCTGTTGGCAGGGCAAACCCTTTTATGGCGTGGCAAGCGAGGGTCGGGCCCAAATTTGTTTCCCTTTTTTGGGTACCCAGAAAGTCAAAAGGGGCCGGAAAAAACATACCCAAAAAAATCGGTGTTGAGACGGAGATAGGGGGTGCACCATTTTATCTTAAGCTGGGGCTTGTGTGTTTTGGGTGTGTGCCCGGGATTGCATGCGTTGGTGAGGGGGTAAATAAAAAATTTCCCGAGGTTTACCCATTAGGCTTCTTCCACCTTGGGCCCGTGTGCTCCCCTACGGCTACTTTGGGACTCTACTGCTGTCACGTCGTGATGTTGTTTTTCCCCTGTGGAAAAAAATTTTGGGGGAAAGTGAAAACGACGCCAAAAAAATGTCCCGTTGATCAATCAGAAGGGCTCCATTTCCTGGGATTTTACTCCCCTATTTGGGTGGGTGGGAAAGGGAAAGGGTGGGGTTTTTTTGTTTTTTTACCGGGGGATCCAGGAGGGTGGGGCCCCCCGTAAAAGTTGGGTTTATTTTGAAAGGCCTTAAGCGAGGATCATGGGTTTGGGGGAAATGGAGCTTTGACCTGAGGGCCTTTTCCGTTTGGGTTGCGAAACTTTTGGTTTTCTGTAGCTTAAATGTTCAACTTTAAAAACCTCATTAAATTTTTTAAATTTTTCCCCATTTTATCTTTTTTTCCCAAAAAAAAACTGGGGGGCTTAGGGTACAAGGGATTTTTTTGCAGTGCAAACCCTTTTAGTGCTGGGGGCTTGCCCCCCAAACTTTTTTTTTTTTTTTTTTTTTTTTTTTTGTGGGGGGGGATAAAACTGATACCCAGCTGGTGTTAAACTGTTCAGATGGCGTTTACCCCCTGTATCGCTTTATCCCCTATGCCTTTTTCATCAGGTTTTTGTTGCATTTTTAGCCCGTTTTTCCCCTGTGTTATAATTTTGGTTTTTTTTAATGCTGGGTGAATTGGTACCCAGAGCATTTGCTCATTAAATTTTTCGGGGAATGCCATCTTTTCCCCTGCAGCTTTAAAGGGGAAAAGAAGTGCTGCTGGTTTCAAAACCCGCCCCTTGAGCTGTAAGGGGTAGCTTTGTAGTTTTTTTGGTAAAATTTTCCCCCATTTTTGTGGTTTTTTTTTTTGTTTATACCCTAGGGGGCTTGCAAAAAAGAGGAGCCTTTTTCCGTTGGCTTTCGAGCTTTTCTTTATAGTGCTATTTTTATCAACTTAAAAACCTCATAAATTTTTAATTTTTTTTTCCCGCATGTTATCTTTTTTTTCCCAAAAATACTGGGGAGGGTTAGGGTACCAAAATATTTTTGTGCAGTGCACCTTCTAAGTGCGAAACGGCTTGCCCCCAAACTTTTTTTTTTTTTTTTTTTTTTTGTTGGGTGATATAAGCTGAAAACCCCGCATGGTGTATCTGTAAGATGGTTTTCCCCTGTATCGCTTTTATCCATAAGCCCAAAAACCTTTATCAGGAATTGGGTTCATTTTTTGCAGTCCCTTTCCCCTGTGTTATAATGTGGTTTTTTTCATGCGGGGTGAATTGGTACCTAGAGCATTTGCTCATTAATTAAAAGACCCGCCATCTTTTTTCCTTTCGCATAAGGGGCCCAAAAAGCCTGGGTGCTGGTATCTATAAACCCTTGAGCTGTAAAAGGGAGCTTTTTTAGTTTTTTTGGGAAATTATGTCCCCATTTTTGGGTTTTGTTTTTTTTGATAGGGGTAGGGACTCGCAAGACAGAGGAGCCCTTTCCGTTGGGGTTGCGAGCTTTTCTTACGTAGCTACTGTACAACTAATACCTTTATAATTTGGGTATTTTTCCCCCGCAAAGTTATCTTTTTGCCCAAAAATACGGGGGAGCCCTTTTTGGGACAAATAAATTTTTTTTCAGTGCACCCTTTTAAGTGCGGGGGCTTTTCCCACCAAATTTTTTTTTTTTTTTTGGGTTTTTGGGGGGTATAAGCTGATCCCCCCCCCATGGTGTAAAACTGTTCCCAAAGGCGTTTTCCCCCTGTATCGCCCTTTTTCCCCTATCAATTCTCATAAGGGATTGTTGCATTTTTAAACAGTCCCTTCCCTGTTTATAATTTTGGTTTTTTTCATGCTGGTTTTAATTTGGGACCTAGGAAACATTTGCTCATTTAAATTTTAAAGGCACCTGGGCCCTCTTTCCATGAGCATAAGGGGCCCTAGAAAACCTGCTGCTGGAAACTATCCCGCCTTGAGCTGTAAGTGTAATTGTATTTTTTGGTAAATTATGTCCCCTTTTTTTTTGGTTTTGTTTTTGTTGATAGCGTAGGGGGCGCAAAAACTTTAGGAGCCTTGCCCTTGGCTTGCGAGCTTTTCTTTTTGTAGCTACTGTTTTAACTAATACCTCTTAATTTGATATTTTTCCCCCCCCCCCCCGCATGTTATCTTTTTGCCCAAAAAATACTGGGGAGCTTAGGGGACAAGTATTTTTTTGCAGTGCACCTTTAAGTGCTGGGGGACTTGCCCACAAACTTTTTTTTTTTTTTTTTTTTTTGTTTGTGGGTGATATAAACCCGATACCCCGCATGGTTGGGATCTGTACAATGGCGTTTTCCCTCTGTACGTTTACCATATGCAATTCCCCATCAGGTATTGTTCCTTTTTTAGCAGTCTTCCATGTGTTATAATGTGGTTTTTTGGCCCTCTTTGGGGTTTAATTTGGGACCCAAAAGCATTTGCTCATTTAAATTTAAAGGCACCCCGCCAATTTTTTTCCCATGCAGCATTTAAAGGGCCCCTAAGAAGCCCGCTGCTGGTATCTATCAGCCATTGACTGTAAGTGTAAACTTTTTAGTTTTTTGGGAAATTATGTCCCATTTTTGTGGGTTTTTTTTTTTTGTTGATGCGTAGGGATCGCCCAAAAATGAGGAGCCTTGCCGTTGGTTTTGAGTTGCGTTACTGTAGCCCACTGTAACAACTAAAAACCTCTAAATTTATATTTTTTTCCCCGCATGTTATCTTTTTGCCCAAAAAAAATGGGGGGCTTAGGGGACAAGTTTTTTTGTGCAGGGGCACCCTTTTAATGCTGGGCGGGGTTGCCCACAAAAATTTTTTTTTTTTTTTTTGTGGGGGATATTAACTGATACCCAGAAAGGTGTATTTTTTACAAAATGGGGTTACCCCCTGGATCGCTTTATCCATTTGCAATTCCCCATCAGGTATTGTTGCATTTTTAAACAGTCTTCCCCTGTGTTTTAATGTGGTTTTTTTCATGCTGGCCCTGAAATTGGGGAACCCAGAGCAAATTTTCTCATTAATTAAAGGCACCCGCCATCTTTTCCCATGCAGCATAAAAGGGGCCCTGAAGCCTGCTGCTGGTATCTATCAGCCATTTAGCTGTAAGTTTTAAACTTTGTAGTTTTTTAGGGGAAAAAGGGAACCAAGCACTTAAAGTGAGAGATGGAGCCTTGATTTCCCCAAACCTTCCCCATCTTTCCTCCCCCCGCCCCCAAATTTTCCCCGCCAACCTCTTTCCCAAAGGCCCCGGCGGTCGGTAAAGTCCGGGGTTTTAGGAATACCCCCCTCCCCCTCCTCCTCCCCCTCCGCTTCCCCGGCACAGCTTCAAAAACAGCCCTGGGCTTGCCTGAGATGAAGCCCCCCTGAGAGCTGATGCGCTGCCTTATAGCCCCCGGACCCCGAACCCTGCCTAAAGAAGACCCCATTTAAAATTGGGGAAACTGTCCCGGGGCCCCCGTGGATTCGACGGAAGAAAGGGGTCCGTGTCCGCCTCTGTGTCCCTTTTCCCCCTCCCCGCGGGGGGGAAACCTTTTTTTTTTCAGAGTGCCCAAAGATCAAATTTCCCAAAATAAAAATTCCCCCCACAATTCTTATCTGACAAGGGGATCGTC
>JAODAL010039247.1:0-38210 GCA_025379985.1 Phyllomedusa bahiana
AAAGGGAAAAAGGAAGGTTTTTTTTTAAACGAAAGCTTATTAAATTATCTATCTCCCAAAAAATAGAATATCATTGAATATTAAAAGGGTTCTCCAGGACTATCTTTTAATTTGTTATAGGGCTCAAAAATGTATTATATTAAACCTTGTAATTCATACTGTAATGAGTCTATACAATATATAAGTTTCTCTACTTGACTTAAATTATTGATATTAATTATCTTTTCAGTGATATTCTAATTTTTTGAGATGCACTAGTACATATGACAGGAAGTACATATTCATATGTTTGCAATATGAGATTCATTGCCGCAGTACTCCAGCTAATGTGTTTCTGATCACACAAGGCCCCTAATCACAGGTAAGAGTGCTTTCACATGGTGCGTTTTTTATTCATTTTTTGATGCATTTTTTGTGCAGAAATGTAAAGAATTAATTGTTGTGCATTTATGGATAAAAAAACATATATGAAAACGGGTCAAAAATGCATAAAAACACATCTGCATTTTTTATGCGTTTTTCAGATGCGTATTTCAATGATATTTTAAAACGTATTAAAAAAACGCACCAGGAATGCAGCTGCGTGTGAAAGCACCCTAACAGCTACGAGCTTCAATTAAGGACCAAATATTGTCAGAAACACATCAGTGGGAGTTACAGTATGTGGTAAATCTTAATACATTACTGACACATGGATATTTACTTATTGTGATATGTGCAAGTGACGTTCAATTATAAACAGGAATTTTCTTGCTCTGTTCTCACAAAGAGTGTAAGATAGACATGAGTCTTTGGAAAGCCACATTCATATTTAAACTTGCTGTTAGTAGTGCTAGTCCGCCCCCTCCCCACTTTCAGCTATAGTGAATATGTTGGAGCTAGAGCTAAATAATAGTGTTGCTCATGAAATTATAATTTTTGATGGATGAAGGTGCCATTCCATCTTAGATTAATTTGAGACATAAAAATCAGTTTGGAGATGAGTGCTTGCTCAAGCTGGAGTGTATGATTGGTGCAAGCCATTCAGATATGGTCAGGAAAAATTTGAAAATTACACTAATGTTCATTGGCCAAGAACCTTAACCAGTGAACAGAATGCAGCACCTCACTTTGCCGCTTCAACAATGGAAACATTACGAGAGCTTAGGTGGAGTGTCCTACCTCATCCTCCATATATTCCAAATTTAACATCGTCATCTCTTCGGTCCACTTAAGGAATTTTTAAGACATAAAAATTCAATTCAAACGAGGAAGTTATTGACACTGTGCAAGAATGGGTTAAGATCCAGTCAAAAGACTTTAACTCTCCTGGGATTAAGAACCCTCTTCAGTACTGGAACAAATGTATTGAAGGAGACTACGTAGAAAAATAGTTGTTTTCTTGTACTCAATAAGTAAAAACTATTTCCTAAATTTTACCTTAAATTAATCGACTCTAATTTATTTTTAGTGGATCATTGGAAAAAAATATTTTTTTGCAAGAATCAGCGCTGGTTTCTTTCTGTGATCAAGATTATTTTGGGTGAACTGACTACATATTTTGAACCATGGTGTAAATAAAACCGATTAGATTTCTAATAGCATACAAACCCATTAAAAAACATTAAAACTTTATGGTTCCTCTCAAGAGGGCTTGATCTTTTGGAGTGCAGCTCTAGGTAGGTATTCACAGCATATCAGCCGTTTAAAAAAACAAGAACAAAAAAACCCAAAACATTATGGTTCCTCCCAAAAGGGCTTGATGTTTTTGGGGTGCAGAACTAATGAGGCATTAATTAAAGTGGGGGAGGTGTAAATAAAATTAAAACAATAAGGAGGTGGCTTGGATTCATTTAATTATGTACTACAACATTTATGGGGTTTAAATTTTGTTATTAAACTATTTTTAGTGATCAAATAAAAATGGGCAATGCTGGGAATTCTTAATATTTCATTATATGTTGGCTTTGAATCTATAGTTATAATATAGAAAGTAATTATGGGAATAAGTAACATTTCTCTGACTATTTCTTTTATTTTTCTTACAAGTATAATACTCTTTATATTCCATTTTAGCATTATATTTTTTGTATGAACTAAGTACATTAGCAATTACACAGAATTTAATCATTATCAATACATTATGGCACATTTATGACTATTTAATAGACATTTAGTGAAAAGTTAGGCCATGTTCACACAGCTTAAAATGGGCCGTATTTCGGTCCGTAATTACGCGCCGAAGTGCGCCAATTATGGGCCGAAAACGGCCCATTCATTACGGTAATTCACAGTTCTCATAGAGAACTATGGATTATGTCTCCTCTCCCCGCCCGGCGAATCCACCAGGCGGGGAGATAATTGACATGTCACTTTCTAGCGGCGTATACGCGCCGCTAGCAGTGATTGTCTATGGGCCGGCGAAGTGCCGGCCCCCCGCTTACTCCCCCGCTCCCGCCCCGCCCCCGGCCACACGGCGTAATTGCGGGCCGTAATTACGTCCCGCAATTAAGCCGTGTGAACATGGCCTTAGATTAAAAGTTTTTTATCGCAGTGTTGTGTTTTTTTTTGTTTTTTTAGTGAAAAATAGGGACAAATTACAATTTACGTGTCATTATAATTGGTTGTGTTATAATAGCAGTTCCTATTTGAACAAAAAACTGTTTATTTTATAAGGTTTCTAACCGGATAATGATTGACACTTTGCCTTATTAAGCTTTCTTTCTCCTTTTTTCTTTAATGAGATGATAGTTTACTGTAATAGGAGGATTTCTACTATGTAGTCTAGAAAAATATTAATACTCGTACTAATTTTCTTAATAAAACGGTAGCGGTTTATATATAATTCACTTGTCTCAAACCATATCTAATTCCAAGTTGAAGCCACTTCCCTGAGACTAATGTAATAATTAATAACTGATAAAATTAGAGGAGAATACAACTACTATGAACCCCTTTACTTATCAACTCGCAGTGTGACAGTTGTTTTTTATTGTAATTTTATTAGAAAATAAAACTTTGGGTGACATGTATGAATGGGGCTGCGCCAGATATCTGGTGTCTTTTCAGCCCGAAATCAGGCGCAGCCCCCGTTCATAAATTTTTAAATCTGAGGGAGGCGGGGCGCACTAGAACCGTAGCGAAGCTACATATTTATAGTTTTGCTATGGTACTTCTGGGCGCCTTACTCCTGGAACAGGTAAATCACTTTCAAAGTGGTATACCTGATCCAGAAATGTCGCCTGAGCGCTGGAATGCGCCCGATTTATGACCCACTGTATGGTGGGCTCATAAATCAGGTGCATTCTATGCCTTTTTTTTGCACATGAAATTTGTCGTTTTAACGTCAAATTTCATGCATGTTGCCCTTTCTTTCTATTGCTGCTCTACAGAGAATATCAATACCTTTGGGCAAGATAGGTATATAAAAGGTGGCATTACACACTGTAGTTGTATGCATAGGTGTAGTGGGTAAGGTACTATCACTAGGGCACTTATAGGGTTTCTAGTAAGGTTCCTGGTGGGGTCGCCCTTTTGTTTGGGGCGGGTTTCCCCCCGTATTAGGCAGTTTAGGTAGGGCAATTTAGGGAATTGTTAGGTTTTTATCAGTAATTTTCATTAAAAGTTATATTTTTAATCCTATCTTGCCCAAAGGTATTGATATTCTCTGTGGTTTTTGTCTTATGATTTAAGATACTGGGTAATATATATCGAAGTGGCTTTCTCCGCCTGGATAATAATAGGAGTACTGTTGTTGTTTTTTATTGCTGCTCTACCCAGTAAAAAAGTGAAATATTTGTTACTGTTATAACTAATTTTCTATTTGTACTCTTAGGCTATGTTTACACAGCATGGGCTTTTCATTGAATTTATGTCGGATTCAGTACTTAGAAACTACTGAAAATCCAACTGTACTCAGTGCTGTGCAGACCGCAATGAAAAAACCGTGCTGTAGTCTACAAAGCACAGGTTTTTTTTGGTCGGTTTTAAAATCCGCCAGATTCTGGTGAATTTTCACACCTGCTGGATCTTCTGCAGGATTGCTGTCATATTCCCATACATTCAATGTAGGGGGCTGATGGCAAATCCAAAAACCAGTTGTGTTTTTTAGCGCAAATCTGCGGCAAAAACCGCGGTCGATGTTAAAATGCCGTCAGATTTTGGGCGGCATTTTAACATTGCTGTGTAGACATGGCCGTAGGGTTATGCTGTATTTAGTTTTGGTAAATTTTGAAAAAATAGAATCAAATGGAACTAGAAATGGAAAACAGAGAAAAAAAAAGTTCTATTTATGGATTAAGAAACAGACATGTAGAATAATCTAACAAATAAATTCATTAAAATGCAATAATGGAGATGTGAACAAAACTTGCACAATTATTCTCTGTAACTATAGATAATTACTGTAGCAAGTTGCCAAACGCAGGCCAATTCAATGAATTAGGTCAGAGATTACATCTGTAGAAGGCATTCTAGCAAAGCATGCAATGATGAGAGCACAAGAAGAAAAGAAATAGCAAATGGTGAGTCTGCTTTGGCCATAACAGATTGAATACCCTTATATGTCTTATATGTATACAGATGGAGGATTAGGTTTTCTCTCATTGCTGCTTCTACTTGAATCTTTTATGCTGCCTATTTGTGCTGAATGAAAAGGATGGGATTAATTGTGTGCCTGAAATTCATCTCTTTTCTTTTCAGCTATATTTAACTCAGCTTTCTTCTTGTGTATTTACGAAGAACTAGCTAACTGATAAAAACATGATTCAACTGGTGGGCCATGAATGGGCTATCATTGTAACATGTCATGTCATCATGTGATGCCCTTACGATAGTTATCCAAATGAGTGCTGTAGAGAGATAAGATGGGGGACAGGCGCACCTCGTGTAGTACAATCAGAGCAATAAATTGATTAAAACAAGTTACAGACATGCTAACCTGTACGGGTTGTAAAGGAATGGTAAAACACACTTTAATGCATAATCATGTGTAATCCAGCTGCCGGAGTTCCAAGTCTCACGGTGTAGAATTACTCGCACTTTCTGTAATCCACTGGAAGTATAATGGCGATATAATCCAGTAAAAATGGATATAAAAGGACAAAATGGAACTAGTAGCGCATAGACAAAAATATAGAGAACGGTGAGTGGCTGCACTATTTAAAAATTAAAATAGAATAAGATTATAAAACTATAATTATAAAAATGAGATAAATTGACACTTAGGAATTGATTTTTCCAGATTATGTGTCAAATTTATTTAGCATAAAAGCAATTAAAAATGCAACGCGTTTCACCCGCACACTGGCGGGCCTCATCAGGCATGTGTACAATACAGAAAATGTGACTATATATATAACAAGGTTGATGACATAGGTTTGAGATATTTTGAAAACGAGGCTCTACCATTTATAAATAAAGTTGCATTGTAGCTTACAAGAAAAAAAAACCAAGAATAAAAGTGTTAAAAAGCATGGTTACACACAACTAAAAACATATGTGAATAAATATGAATAGCAACAAAATGACTATATATTAAAATGGCTCCTAAATAACAAATGTAATCTGCAGTACTATACTGTTACATATCATTGGTTTTCATTATGTTGTGTTCGTTATGGGTCACATACAGAAGAAAAAAAAAAAAAACTGAATGAACTAAGTGCAAGTGTCAGAAAAAGCCCATAATATCATGTATGAGCTCAAAGAATATACATGAAAGCACATGTCTCCCTGTTAGGAGCCCCAGAAAACTAGATCAGAATGAGCGATTCCATTCAGGATCCTTGGAAAGCTGAGTGTGAGATATATAGAGATAAAAACAAAGTGCTCTTGACAAGTTATATATATATATATATATATATATATATACACTAGTAATAATAATAGTATATAAAATTGATTACTAATAAGGACTAGACAAAAAAATGAATATAAAATTATGAATATAAAATTATGAAGAGAGCAGTAGGAGAGCACATTATTATTGAGTTAATTCCTGGACCTCATTTAGCCCATAGGGCATGACTGTGTTGAGCTCATACATCCAGTACATTTCCCTGTTGATAAGGGACTGGAATCTATTGGAAGCACCTACCGGTATGTGCTCAATAGGTTGGACAACATATTCTAAATGGTCCTCATGTGCATGGTCATTTACAAAGTGTTTGGGGAGGCTGTGGATAAGGTGCTTATTTTTAATGTTAAAGCGATGGTTGTTTAAGCACTTAGACAATTTTGTTGTTGTCCTTCCCACATACTGCTTCTTACAGCTGCATGTAATCAAATATATTACATAGGATGAGTTACATGACATATGTGACCGGATTTTATATTTTCTCTTTGTGACTGAAGATTCAAAAAATGTTTTACAAAGCAGGGAAGGACAACATTTACATGTAGGGAAATTGCATTTAAAGACACCCTTTTGCTCAGTTTCAGATTCACTTGTCACATGTTTCCGCAACCTGGATGGAGCCAATAAGTTTTTTAAGGTTTTAGCACGACGATAAAACACTCTAGGTTTTTCTGGTAGGAGGGGTTTCAACATTGGGTCCAGGGTCAGTATGTTCCAGTGCTTCATTAACAGATTATTCAGTTCTCTGTGTTGGGAGGTAAAAGTGGTCATGAACGCGGGGTTAATCATATTCTGTTTGGAATTTTTGGGTATTTTTTAAAAGTTGTTTTTGTGTATGTGAAGATGCTTTATTTAGAGCTTGGTTTATGAGATTACTAGGATAACCTTTTTGTTGAAATTTGGAGCAGATGTTTGAAGCCTGTATAGTGAAGTAGTTATCAGAAGTACAGTTTTTCCTGACCCGGCGAAATTGGCTGTATGGGATGTTTCTAAGCCACTTTCGGTGATGACAGCTTTTAAAGTCAAATAGATTCCAGTCCCTTATCAACAGGGAAATGTACTGGATGTATGAGCTCAACACAGTCATGCCCTATGGGCTAAATGAGGTACAGGAATTAATTCAATAATAATGTGCTCTCCTACTGCTCTCTTCATAATTTTATATTCATAATTTTATATTCATTTTTTGTCTAGTCCTTATTAGTAATCAATTTTATATACTATTATTATTACTAGTATATATATATACATATTATTCCCATCGATACGGTAGATAACGATATAACTAATCGCTCTCAGGTTTTACAAAAAAAAGAAATGTTTTTATTATTCCCATCGATACGGTAGATAACGATATACCTAATCGCTCTCAGGTTTTAAAAAAAAAAGAAATGTTTTTATTATTCCCATCAATACGGTAGATAACGATATACCTAATCGCTCTCAGGTTTTACAAAAAAAAGAAATGTTTTGGATCTTTACATTGCAAACCCTAAAGCCAAAAGGATTAAATGAGGTTTTTGAAGTCATTTAACATTACCTTTTTTTTTTTTTTCCTCCCCCGGGATACATACAGCGAAATATGAAGGTTTTTACCACCTGCGGATAGTAGATGTAACACCTATAGAATTATAAATACATGAGTACCTTTTAACTTTATGCCCATCTAAAGACGGGTGATGGAATGAGCAAGGTTGTTATTGCTAACCTAACAGCTTTATGAGTTTTTATTAATATATAGGAATTTAGGTTACATCATGTTGTGTCTATTTATCACTAATTTTAACATATATTTATCATTTTATACGAGTATCTATTTATACCTCGGAGAACACCGACACTAGGACCCAGATTTCGAATGGTACCATGTGTTTGACAGCTCTCATTATCCTTTTCTACCACTCTGAGCCATGTGCTATGATAGGAATAGTGAATGACTAACTCCCCATCCATTCAGAGCCTTTCTTACTATTGAACTAGAACACATGAATCTAACGGGCTTCGTGTATAGCTTATGGTGTTTAGAGAACCGCCCATCGTTTGTTCCTAAGTCTTATATAAACTGTTTCTAAATGCAGTGTGGTTATGCTCCTGAGGAAGTGTGGGTGTACCGCAAGAAACGCGTTGAGCTTTTAAATCTATTTGTTTTAATTGTGTGTCAGCAAGAGTCTGTTACACTTTTAGACGATAAAAGTGAGTTTGTTTCTACTAAAGCTAGTGAGAGATCGCTGTTCCTTGCATCTCGGAGCGCCGGATCCAGCTCCATTTTGGACATCTCTATTGCTTCTGCCACGGTCCAGTCGGGACTTGTGTATATATTTGGATCCAGGCTGCTATCTTCAGGGCGACAGTGCCAATAGCCCCAGAAGCTTTCTTGAGTGTTGTGCCTCTTTGGATTGCACAACCTCATCAGGTGAGAGCCTTTCATTACTTTTTTGTTTTACTTAATATTTTAATGGCATTACACTATTATGCGCCCTTCCCCCCCCCTCTTTTTCTCTTTTCTCTACTATATATATATATATAATATATATATTATATTTATATAAAATATATATATATATATACATATATATATATATATATATATATATACCTTGTCAGGAGCACTTTGTTTTTATCTCTATATATCTCACACTCAGCTTTCCAAGGATCCTGAATGGAATCGCTCATTCTGATCTAGTTTTCT
Source organism: Phyllomedusa bahiana (assembly GCA_025379985.1). NCBI lineage: Eukaryota > Metazoa > Chordata > Amphibia > Anura > Hylidae > Phyllomedusa > Phyllomedusa bahiana. Next base: position 8,526 of record JAODAL010039247.1, read on the forward strand.
GGGGCTCCTAACAGGGAGACATGTGCTTTCATGTATATTTTATTCTTTGAGCTCATACATGATATTATGGGCTTTTTCTGACACTTGCACTTAGTTCATTCAGTTTTGTTTTTTGTTTTTTTTCTGTATGTGACCCAGAACGAACACTACATCATGAAACCCTATGATAGGTCACAATATAGTCCTGCAGATTACATTTGTTTTTTAGGAGCCATTTTAATATATAGTCATTTTGTTGCTATTCATATTTATTCACATATGTTTTTAATTGTTCTTGTTTTTTTTTGTAAGCTACAATGCAACTTTATTTATAAATGGTAGAGCCTCGTTTTCAAAATATCTCAAACCTATGTCATCAACCTTGTTATATATATATATATATATATAGTCACATTTTCTGTATTGTACACATGCCTGATGAGGCCCGCCAGTGTGCGGGTGAAACGCGTTGCATTTTTAATTGCTTTTATGCTGTGTCAATTTATCTCATTTTTATAATTATAGTTTTATAATTTTATTCTATTTTAATTTTTAAATAGTGCAGCCACTCACCGTTCTCTATATTTTGGTCTATGCGCTACTAGTTCCATTTTGTCCTTTTATATCCATTTTTACTGGATTATATCTCCCTTACGATAGTTATTTAATTAGTGTCAATTAGTATGTTATTATCTCCAGGTATATAAGGTAACCCCTCTGTGCTTTTTATGGTGTGGTGAGGAGATTGGTAGTTAAAAATGCCAAATCTGCATTCAGCAATTATTTACTCAGAAGAAGCGCTTATGCTTCACATTTACAGCAACATACACATCTGGAAAAAATTAAGAGACCACTGCACAGTTTTCTAAAAATCAGCATATCTACATGTCTGACAACCATTCCATTCAAGTGTCAGTTAAATTCCAACAAAAGTACACCTCATTCTACTTAATGTGCTTCTGATTAGGTGATCACCTGAACCAAATCTTATTTAATGAAGGAAAGTATAAAAAACACTGCTGTGGTCTTCACAATCCTCTTGCAAGAGGACAAGCTGGATGACAAAAACAAGTAGTAGGAATAAGCCAGAAGGAATTTGAATGAAAAACTCTTGGTTATTCCACCAAATATTGATTTCTGAACTTTCTGACTTAAAAAATTAGTTTTATTGTTTCTAAATAAATATGAACTTGTTTTATTTGCATTATTTGAGGTCTGACAGCACTGCTTCTTTTTTATTATTTTGACGATTTCTCATGTACTGCAAATAAATACAATTTTTTTTGCTTTGAATTTCAGAGACAAGTTGTCATTAGTTAATATAATATAATAACAATGTAAATTTGTCTACACAAATTTACCATTGAAGAGAAAAATCTGAGAAACTGAAAATTTTGCAGGGGTCTCTTAATTTTTTTCCAGAGCTGTATATACAAGATCCAGCAAGCATGGTGGTCGAAAGGAGGCACAAAACTTGGAAGAGTTAAAGACTGGCAGCTCAGATGAGATTTTCTGTCTACATAGTCTAAGTCTCCAAGAGCCTCACCTTTCTCTAGAAGCTTCTCGCTGTAGTTTCACTTGTCCTTGTCGCTGTTTCTCTCTACATATTCTGTCTTGTCACAACAAGACATACTCTAGCTCTGAGATATAATTGCTCTGTCTCTGCAGAAGATACCCAGTGCCACATGTATGAAAACGGTTTAGATCTAAAACTCACTTTGTTGCCCATAGGTTACTATGGGCAAAAAAGTGAGTTTTAGATCTAAACTGTTTCCATACATGTGGCCCCTAGAGTAATACACACTCACATCTATAGCCCATTCCACAGATCTCACAGGTTCAGGGTCTGTTTTTTCCAGCAGTTTACAACTCTCTCTCTCTCTGTCAGCCGAGCTCCACTCACAATTCATCATTTCCACTGCTGAAACAGCAGCTGATCATCCCACAGGCCTCAGGCTCTAGCTACACAACTCATCCCACCATCATACAACATTCTCTCTTGGGAAAAATTCTCTCTATATGTGAATATAGAGACACAAAATAGTCAAAGGACCACTCATTTGCCATTCAAAAAAGCTCTCTATATTTGCCCTTTTCAATGAATAAACAGCAGAATGGCATACAAGGCTGGGAAGTATCGTAAATGGACAAATGGCACCATTGTAAGGTAACAACATGGAAACTGCAGAGCACCACATGCCGTTAATGTGAGAGGTTAATATTGCGTGCACAAGGGTGTACCAACATGCTACCATGCAGCAATTAGGCTACCAGACATGTGTCTAAAACAACAGCTCGGTAAACCCTACTGTGTAGAGCACCAAGGCAGAAGGATGGTCACTGCACCTCTGTTAACAAAGCTGAAAAGGCTTCAATATTCATGGCAGAATCGGAATTGTTCCTCTGCTGATTGTCAGTGAGATTTGATTTAGCAAATGGATGGATGTAAGATGACAAATATCAGAGAACAAACACCCTGCAACTATTGCTGGAACAACACAAGCTGGTGGTGGCAGCGCTATGGTCTGATGAATGTTTTTGTTACATTCTCAGGGCTAACATAATCATGTTGAAGGAAATCTTAACTTATTTGGATAGAAATCCATCCTTTCAGCTCTGGTACATTCATACATCCTGATTGTCTTGCCTGAGGTGGGTGGGATCTTCTAGCATGGTGATGCAACATGTCACACAGTTATTAACGTCAATATTGGTTGCAAGAGTATGACCAAGACTCCAAGTAGTACACTGTCCTCATAATTTCCCAGGCTTGAACCCACATGAACATCCATAGGACTACATTGATCGTTGTGTTTGCTTTATGGATCCTTGCTTATGCACCTTCCAGCAGCTATATGAGGCAGTCGGCATGGCTCTAGATACCTGTGAAAACCTACCAGGACCTTATTGAGTCACCTCCAGCACATCTAGCTGCTGTCTGTGCTACATAAGCTGGTTACTATGGATATTAGCTTATGGTCATAATAATGTGAATCAACTGTGTATTTACTTTACATCCTATTAGCACATTCTGTTTGTCCATAGGATGCAATTATATACATGATGAACACAGCTTAGCAAAATGAGTCTTAACTTTCACAAAGGCAGTTGCTATAGAGATCTATGACATTGTGTGGGTGAGAAGATGCTAGGAAGACATGATCTGTGTCCTTCTTGAAAACCTCTATACGAAGATCACTATAAACATCACAATCCATAGTTATCTAATGGCAAATGAGCTAAGTTCCATCCAGATTATATATTGCCTGTTGGGAATTAACATGATTGATCATATATATGTCTCTATATCTACCAAAAATACAGACGAAATGTAAATGAATCCCAAAATATAGAGACATAATTAAAAATGAAAATAAAAAAAAAAATACAAATATAAACATATCCCCAAAAATATTGAATAGTTTTAGAAATGATTGCCTCATCCAACCTTTCAGTATTGCTATGGCCAGAAACATATGTACAGCTCATGTTGCCCTAGGCACTGAGCATTCAGCCACCTCTATTAAAGCCGGGATCACACATTGCAGTGATGTTATGTTTAGATTACGCCTTTTGCTGTGTTTTTCTGAAAAAAACTATTTAGGAACAGAGTGGTAAAATTAAGATCAAAATGCAACAATTCTGCATTGTGTGGAAATCAGTAATTAAATCCCCTAGATAATCCATAGCGGTCATAGCATCTAGCAGGCAGTGATATACAGCATTACGTAAGTACTGAAGTGTATTATGCTGGTAATTGAAGGATCACATCTTCAAGTACCTTAATGAAAGAAACAAAAATGTAAAGAACAAATTTAAGAAATGTGTAAAAAAAACAAACTTTAATATGAAAAAAATCACTAAAATCAACATTTTAGCACTAAAAATGCATTGTTACTAGAAAAAATAATCTCCACATATTTAGTATCGCTGTATCCATAGTAACCTGTACTATAAAACAGAGATTTTTGGTCTCTCGCCATAAAAAAAGTAAAAGTTATGCAAAAAGTAATGTTAAGCATCAAAAAGTCATACCACCAAAACAATACTAAGTAAAAGTACAGCTAACCCCACAAACAAAAAGCCAACTGTCACGATCCAATGGTAACAGCATGTGCTGAGGCGCCGATCGCTGGTATCTGGGTGTGGATCCACTGTGATCACCACAGGCGAGATGGTATATGGAAATCCCCGCCAAGGAGCGGAGTCTAAGGGGCCCCCGGTCTTCACCGGAGCCCGTTGCAAAGCCGGACGGACTTTGCTGCGGGGAACCCCCAGGTCGCTATCCCTGACGTGGCTACCTGTGGTGACAGCCAAGCTGCAGGTCAGGAACTCCATGCACAGTAGCGGTAGTAGACAGGTACAGCAGGAAAACTTATGCAGCAGGATACAGCAGGAAGCTGAACAGGTGTAACGGCAGGATTCAGCAGGTACTGGACAGATATAACGGCAGGATACAGCATGTAACTGAACAGGTATAACGGTAGGATACAGCATGTAACTGAACAGGTATAACGGTAGGATACAGCAGGTACTGGACAGATATAACAGCAGGGTACAGCAGGTACTGGACAGGTATAATGGCAGAATACAGCAGGTAAACGTATGGGTCCAAGATCAGCAGAAACACAGCAGATACTGGACGGGCAAGGGACAGCAGAAGACAACAAACCGGTGGTCAGGAGCTCTGATGAACTGCAGGAACTAAACCAGCATCTCAGGGGTTAAGTCCAGAATAGCAGACCTGAGAAGCTGTCAGGAGCTTAGATGGACACAGCATGAAGCACAACAATGGACTGACCCAGAGCAAGGGGAAAAAGTTCTTCTTATAGCCAGGGGTCACAGGTCAAGAGGAAGACACAAACCAATTAAAGGGCAGGAAGCTGGAGGCACAGTGCACGTACAGGACCCTAGGAAGCAGGAGCACCAGGACAGGCAAATCTACAGAGGAGAACACAGGCGGCCGGGACCCCTCTACAGGACACGGCAATGGTCCAAGGCAGGGACTGCGGCGTCAACCGTGACACCATCATTTGGCTACCTCAATGGAAAATAATAAAAAGCTATGGCTTTTGGAAGACAAAGATGAAAAACTGATCGCTGAAGTTGTAAAGTGTTAAACAGCTGGTGCCTCTCTGTTAATAAACCTGAATACATTTTCCTCCACTTTGCCCATGCCCAAACACATGACCCGGGTATGCCTATAACCATACACAGTCACAACCAATCATGCCCAGCTTCCTCAAGCAGGTCTTCATCAAACAAGAATGGCGTTACTGGCGTCCCCGAGAAACATATTGTTCAGCCTGAAAACCCTTTTGTGCATCCACAGAAGATAAACCGCAGGCTTGATCCTCAGAGGGTGCAGAGGATGGAGTTTACTAGTGTCATAATTTTTGCCCTGTTTCTTTTACTCTACAGGATTCCCTGTTGGACTTCGCCAGATTGGTTGAATCAGTTTCTTTAATAAAATGGTCAATAAGAGATAGTGTTCGGGGAGTGTTTATTTAAATAAAGTGTTTTTGTGTTTCTTTCCACTGTTAGTAATGGAGGCATCTGACAGGCGCCTCTGTATTACTAGCACTGGAGCTTGGTGTCAGTCAGCAGTGTTTCTTGTCACCCAAGGCAGCCACTAACCCCCTGTCACTATTACCCCATTGCACATTGCACCAGGGGTACTGGGAAGAGCCAAGTAACCATTAGAAACATAGCCTCTAATGTGATAATCTGCTTCTGGGGTGGCTGCAGCCTGGTATTTTTAGGATGGGAAGAGTCCAATATCCATGTACTTTCCCATCCTGATAGAATTGGATCCCACATATTTTTTTTTATCATTTATTATAAACTTAAAGGGGTTTTGCCAGGACGTGTCTTATCTGCTAAGAAGCAATTGTAAACAAGCCATGCCGAGCTAAGAGAGCAAGAGACACAGCCAAAGCACAGAGCCGTGCATAAGGGATCGGGTGAAATGTTCTCTCAAATAATCAAACTACAACTAGTAGATTCTGTATACTTAATACAACTCCTTTTCTCCACTGCATCTTGATTGCTTCTTCTTGTTCTCTGTCATCAGATAAAGCATGGTTCTAGTCAGATAATCATACTACAACTAGTGGATTCTGTCTAAAAAGACAACATATTTCTACCCGGTGCCTTGAAAGCTTCTTCAGCTCCCTTTCATCAGATAAGAAGTGGTCTCTGCGCAAGCCCGGACAGCAGCTCTTGTCAGGTCGTATCTAATAGAAGCTTTTAAGTAACTAAGGGCAGGTAAGGCAGCCTGTAGCTCTCTCAGACTGCAATTTTTGTAATCACATATATTTAGAAAAGTAATTAAATACCCATTTTGGAGGATCCCACGTCAACATTACATCGCGGCAAAACCCCTTTAAAAAGAAAAAAAAAAGCAATGTGGGGTCCCCTCCAATTTTTCATAACCAGCCAAATTAAAACCAGCAGCTGCAGCCTTATACTATCAGAATGGGTAGGTCCATGGACTTTGGGCCCTTCCCATTCTAAAAATACCAGTCTGCAGTCACAACAGAATCTGACCGTCACATTAGAGGATCCGCTTCCAAGTACCCCAGGTGCATTGGATACTGGGGTAATAGTAAGTAGGGGTTAATGTCAGCCTTGGGATGCCTAAAATCACTGCTGACTGACACCAAACCTCAGCTGTAGTAATGAAGAGGCGTCTGTTAAGACATCCCCATTACTAACACTGAAATAAAATGGTAAAAAAACACACTCACACTTACATTACAGAAAAAACACTTTATTGAAATATATACACACAGACATGCACAAAAACACACACAGACATATTCACACACAAACACCCATATACAGACACACACCGACATACACTACATGCACACATACCCACCCATGTACCCCAACTACATCCCTCGATGACCATTTTGTAAAGGAAATACAACCAACACTGATTCAATGTAGGCCAGCAAATCCGAAGTAATCTAAAAGGGAAACCTACTCAAACATATATTGGCTACCCAGTGTCCAGGAAAGCTGGGTGATGGCACATCCCCCGGAGCAACCTATTTTTCTATTAGTAGGAAAGCTAGGTATCTGCTTTGGGGGTAATTGTATTATCCAACTTTCCTCAAGGCTAGATAGTCTATCTAGCACCTAGGAAAGCTAAGTTGCATCCGCCAGAGAATATAACCAGATTTCCTATCCTAGGAAAGCTGAATGCCTACCGTGGAGGATGGGGAGTCACAGACAGATACACACAGACATGCACAAAAACACACGGACATATGCACACACACAAATGCACACATACACATAGACATGCACACACAAACACCCATATACAGACACACACATACATACAGATCATGCACACATATCCACCCATGTACACCTATGTTCCCCCCATGCACACATATACATCCATATATACACATCAACAGATAGGAAAGACAAATTCTGAGCCTCAGAACCAATTTTGGAATATAAACAAAAAATCAATCAAAGGAAAATATCCCAATATAAAACCTAACCTTTATTATGTACCACTAAAAATAATGTATCAAAAACAGACAGGGGAAAAAAGGAAAATGCAAAAACCACAATCTAATAATCAATTGGAAGAGAAACACTTATCTGGATAACATAGGAGAAATATATCTCACCCTAAGCTGACTATAAGCCCTCTGTAGTGCCCAAAGCGGGATAAACGTCCTGAGAAGAACGGTCCCAAGGGTATATAAACCTCAACTATTAATCCCTAAGTGCCAAGATATCAACAAAAAATCAAGGAAACTCCACATCGACAAAAGCATCAAAGTCCTCTTATTTGTCTGAAGTTAAATCTTGAAAAAAGGCTAAACACACTTATTGTAGTATATGCCTTAGAAGACAGCAGTATGTTATAACCTTACTCACTCTCTACCCAGACGCGTTTCCCTCTGTATTAACAGAGTTCCTCAGTAGGTGCCGAGATATCCATGAGGCCAGCGGCTAGTGTGCCCTTCCAGAGAAAGTGATCTCCTAATGCCGACCCAAAATTCCAATAGGTAACTGAAATTAAATAGGGTTTCTCAAGTTCCGCCCCTATGCATTGACAAATCAGAACAAGGTATCAGGCAATCGCCTTTTACATAGAAACCATATAAGCCCATTTCTGCAAATTATACCAATATTAAGACAATTGTGTGGAAAAGTCTTACCTCAGAACAACACCCTTATAGATAACAATAGAGCTTTCAGCATCCTAAAGAGACTCCTGTAACGCCGGGACTTAAACACCATATCCCAGGTCTCGGTGTTCCCCGGTAGTCACTGCGCATGCGCGGATTATCGCGCGAACGCCAAAGTGCTCGGCGTCCTCTAAATTCTACTGCGCCTGTGCAAGTTAAGCCAAGAGCTAACAGCTCCGGCGTACAACAGATACCACCGCGCATGCGTGGGTTATCGCACATTCCTAGTCTCCTGCTGCATTACCAGACTGTGGAATCCTATGGTTAAGAAAAAGACTCCATACTGTGCCCATAAAGATTTATATATAACGCGCCCTACATCCTGATTGTCTATACCAATGTAAAGAATAGAGCCCAATTTGCTCTTATCAATGGCGCAATGAATATATTATAGCATACTACAACACCCTAGGTCCCCAATATCGGCGTTAACAACCCACCTAAGTGTGAAATAAATCTAAAGCCAACCTAATGTTAGGTCTTATTATAAATAATATCACATTTCAGTATTTAAATTGGTTACAGAAACAGGCATATAAAAAATTCATACAGTATCTACTACAATTTAACAGTTTGACATTATTTGCCTCTATGATACCCAAATACAATTTCTTATATTTTTGGCTAGTAAAGACTCAACACATCAAATCTACCGGAATTCCAAAGGGCTTGGCTAGCCCTAGGTAAGGAAGATATATGGATAAATAGATAAAATAATGATAAAAGTGGGGGAGAAGGGAGATTTCAGGGGAAGAATGATAAATCAAAGGAAGCATGAGAAAGAATTGTTTTCATTAAGTTCAAAGGGACGAACACAATTCACCTTAAATATCCAACGACATTCACGTTGTAATATTAGTTTATCCCAATTGCCTCCACGGATTGGAGGTGCAAACAAATCAATCCCATCAAATTTTATACAACTTAATGAGCCTTGATGTTTCTCATTAATATGGCGTGATACTGGAGTGTCAACTTTCCTCCTAACATCACTCAAGTGTTCTCCAATGCGCCTCCTAAATTCTCTCCGTGTTTTGCCTACATATTTAGGACAAACAGACAATCATGTAGATCACTCACTCGAAAAACAATTTATCGAATTGTCTGATCTGATCTGATATTCTCATTTTACTCACACTCTCAATTCTTTGGTTGTATCAAGTAATTAAAAACTACAATTTCCACAACGAACATCCATGGGTCTTTTCGGACCAATTCATCTCTTGGTATCCCAGGAATGACTTTTCACAAGCCTATCTTTTAGACTCCTGCCCTTTCGGTATGTAATCAAGGTAATCAGCAAAAATGAGCTCACTTCATGATCTTGTTTAGTAGCCCCAAATATTTAGTAAAGAATCTCCCGAATTTTTTGTGATTTACAATCATAAGTGCCAATGATCCTTAATTTCTCTTCTCTTTATCTAGATGGTAATTTTTGGATACAAGTAGAGCTCTACGTTCCTGTACAGAGGCATAATCAAATGCCTCCTTCAGAACTCTTTTAGGATATCCCCTTCTCAAAAAGCGTGTCTCCAGAAACCTGGATTGTTCAACAAATGCATCAGTCTCAGAACAATTTCTTTTTAGACGTAAGAACTGCCCCCTAGGAATCCCTCTTAGTAGTGGTCTAGGATGGCAGCTTTCCCATCTCAAAAAACCATTAGATGCTGTTTTCTTCCGAAAAACCTTAGTCTCCAAAATGCCATTTGAGGACTTGGAGATAAACACATCCAAAAACGGTAATGCAAATCTGTTTATCTCATATGTGAAACATAATCCCAAATCATTGACATTCAAAGCTGTTAGGAAGGAAGTAAACAACTCCTCATCCCCCTGCCACAGAATAAAAACGTCATCTATAAATCTCATCCATATGAGAATATGACTATGAAAGCACTCATAGTCATCAGAAAAGACTATCTCCCTTTCCCACCAGCCCAGGAACACATTTGCATATGTGAGAGCACAAGAGCTCCCCATCGCAGTGCCCCTGAGCTGGTGGTACGTCTTTCCATCAAATGAGAAAACATTGTTGTGCAAGATGAAAGACAACAATTCCACAATTAACTCATTATGTGGTCCAATTATATTCCCCCTAGAGTTAAAGGGTTGTTATCTTTTCAATAAATGGCTTTCAGAATAAGGGGACAGTTAAAAAAAACAACTTTGCATTTGGATGTCATTTGAAAAGCTTTCTCGTTTTCTCTGTCTCCCTTATTCTCTGTTTCTGTAAACAAACTTGCCTTGTCTGGGTCTAATCCTACCCCTCTCTGTTGATTGGGTGCCGGCTCTTTCAATTAGCATTCTGTGCGGCCCCTGGGTCTAAATCACGAGCGCGCATGCCTGCGCATGCTCCCTGAGGACTGCCGGCTCTTTAGTCTCCCTGCTTTTTTTTTCTGTATTAAAGACGTTCCAGGCATGCGCAGTAGCCCGGAATGACTTTAATACGTCATCACATACATTCCCCGCTGCCTCTGTCTGGCCGGAATGCCTGTCTGTAGTGAGCACATTCCAGGCATGCTCAGTAGCACGGAATGTGCTTGAGATGTGATCTCATTCCTCTCACTGTCAGGGAGACTTTGCAGTGAGCGGTCAGGGATCAGAGAGTGAGGGATCGCATTCCTCTCCGCCCCCTGTCCTCAGGGAGATTTTGCACGGAGCGGTCAGGGACCAGAGAGTGAGGGGTCATCTCCAGAGCATCAGTGTTATTTATATTGGTATGCGGGCAGTTCTTCGTCAGTTTAAATAAGAATGACTAGTGACTAGTGAGAGCACAGACACGGTGAGTTGGATTCGTATGCACACAGACAAGGGAGGTGGAAGAGCCAGGCTGTGCTGTCACATCCCTCTGATGTTAAACAAACACTAGACTCATGAACAAGCACAGAAAGGGAAGGGAGGGGGGATGATGTCATCCCCCTGCAGAAAAGAAACACCCAGATGGGAGGGGAAGAAACTCCCCTGCATTCCAGGAAATGAGATTTAGAAAGATCTCAGTAAGAGCCGAACGAAGGAAGCGATAAATCCCCTTTAAAAAAATATTTCACAGCCTCCAAACAATTTGAATGTGGGATTGATGAATATAAAGCTTCAATGTCTATACTGGCTAAATGGGTATCACTGTCAACCACAATGCCCTCGATCTTAGATAACAAATCTGACGTATCTCTCACATATGAGGGGAGTGCTGTAACAAATTCCCTCAGTACCCTATCCACATAGATACCCGCATTCTTGGTTAGGCTGTCGACACCTGATACTATCGGCCTCCCCTTAAGAGGGGGGTATCCCTTATGGATTTTTGGCAGACAATAAAATGTCGCCTTACGTGGAAACAAGGGTAGGAGAAACTCAAATTCTTTCTTGCTAATAAGATTTTTACTCAAAGCCTTATCCAAAATCTCCTTAAGTATCTCCCTCAAAGATGCCATGGGGTTAGATCTCAACGTTACATAATTTTCCTTTTTGTTCAAAATATCTAGACACATTCTCCGATAGTCTTCCACATTCAAAACAACAATATTTCCTCCCTTATCTGCTGGCTTAATGATAATTTTATTATTCAATTCAAGACTGCGTAATGCCTGTATCTCTTCTGTGTCTGTGTCCAGGGATCTAATTTCACTTGTAACTACCTTAAGGAATGCATCAATTGAGTTAAAGGGCTTCAGGGGTGGTGCCTTGGTGCTTCTACATTGTAAATCAGTAAAGGGTCCTTCTCCTCTAACCCTCTAATCAGCAGATGCCAGTTCCACCAATGTCCTAACCCCTTCCAAATCTCCAGGTTCTATACCCAATTCATTGCATTCCTGTCTATTCTTATTTGCAAAAAATGTTTTCCATTTCTTATAAAGAGGTTTATATCCTTGACCCAATCAAAACTGTTATATTGTACTGTGGGGACAAACGATAAACCCCGATTCAGGACTGATACCTCAGCTTGTGTAAGTTCATGGGAAGAGAGATTAATAACTGTCAGATCATTAATTACACATTCCCTGCTCTTTGCCTCAGTGGTCTTTGTAATTCCACTTGCTCTCGATCCAAAAAAGAGGCTGTATTGGATAAGGAGGAGGATCCATACGATCCCTGTCCCCCCCGGCCTTTGGGAGATAGTCTTTTCTGATGACTATGAGTGCTTTCATAGTCATATTCTCATATGGATGAGATTTATAGATGACGTTTTTATTCTGTGGCAGGGGGATAAGGAGTTGTTTACTTCCTTCCTAACAGCTTTGAATGTCAACGATTTGGGATTACGTTTCACATATGAGATAAACAGATTTGCATTACCGTTTTTGGATGTGTTTATCTCCAAGTCCATTAATGGCACGTTGGAAACTAAGGTTTTTCGGAAGAAAACAGCATCTAATGGTTTTTTGAGATGGGAAAGCTGCCATCCTAGACCCCTTTTAAGAGGGATTCCTAGGGGGCAGATTTTACATCTAAAAAGTAATTGTTCTGAGACTGATACTTTTGTTCAGCAGTCCAGGGATCTGGAAGCACGCTTTCTGAGAAGGGGATATCCTAAAAGAGTACTTAAGGAGGCTTTTGATTATGCCTCAGTACAGGAACGTAGGGATTTACTGGTACCTAAAAATCATTGTCTAGATAAAGAGGAAGAGAGACTAAGGATCATTGGTACTTATGATTGTAAATCACAAAAAATTCGGGAGATTCTTACTAAATATTGGGGGCTACTTAAACAAGATCATGAAGTAAGCTCTTTTTTGCCTGATTATCCTTTGATTACATACCGGAAAGGCAGGAGTCTGAAAGATAGACTTGTAAAAAGTCATTTCTTGGGGATACCAAGAGATGAATGTTGGCTCCGAAAAAGACCCATTGGATGTTTTCGTTGTGGAAATTGTAGTTTTTGTAATTACTTGATACAAACCAAAGAATTTGAGAGTGTGAGTACAAATGAAAAATATCAGATCAAACAGTTCATCAATTGTGTTTCAAGTGGAGTGATCTACTTGATTGTTTGTTCTTGTCCCCTTAATTATGTAGGCAAAACACGGAGAGAATTTAGGCTCTAATTCTTTCTCCAACACGAAATTGGAGGCCCAGCTTGCAGCTCCTCTCTCATTAAAAGCTCTGATTCACCTCCAGTATAAAGATCATCCATCGGAGGTGAAGCAGAGCATTGTCTTAAGAGACACATTGGCGACATGGAGACATGTCCGAAAGATTTTTGGGAGGCCGATGAGGATCTCGCCATTCTTTCCGTTGTGGGAGACTCCCTCTTTTCGACCAGGTATGGAGAATGTTCTGTTTCAGAAATGGAAAGATAAAGGTATTACATGCTTAGGAGATATCATCCTGCATCAGGAAGGGACATTGATGACATGGGGTCAGGTGGACGAGACATTTGGATTAGGACAACAACAGACCTTTCAATATTTACAAATTAAAAATTTTTGCAGAGCCACAGTAGCCAATTTGAGCACCCTAAGAGAAACGGAAGATTTCAAGGAGTTATGCAAAATTGAGGGGTCTAGGGGCCTATTGTCACGGATATATAGTATCTTTCATAGGGTGGATACAGCAGGGACGGTACAGACTATGTACAAAACTTGGGAATCTAAGCTACAGGATGAAGATCTCACTCGGAAGATTTTAAAGGGCTTGGAGATAGTGAGGAGGGCCACAACCAACGTGCAGTGGAGGGAGATTCTATTTAGAATCGCTCACCGGGCTATATATGCATTTAATATCCCTTATAAATCTGAATCGGAATATCTGACGGCATGTCCAAAATGTGGTCTGGACAAGGCGGATCTGCTTCATTGTCTTTGGTTGTGTCCGGAAATCGAACGCATGTGGAGGTCTGTCATAGGTGTGATCAGGGACATATGGAACATTAATGTCCCAATGACACCCCAGAGTCTTTTATTCCATTATATAGTTAGGGAGTCCAACAAGGAGGACTCAAGAGAAGTCCTGGTAACAGACAAGGGGTTACACGTGTTGTTGCTAGCAGCAAAACGTTGTATCTTGAGGCACTGGATTAAAACCTTGGTCCCGGAGGTAGCAGAAATTATTGAGTGTCTCAGAGACATGTTCTTCATAGAAAAAATGGCAGCGGAAAGAGACAAGGATAGGTGGGTCAAGAGACCTTTCTAAGAAAATGGAAGCCTTATATTTTCAACACTTTCAGTGATAGGGAAATAAAGGAATTGATGGAACCTTTCAAATACACAGAGTATTATATGCAGGAACAACTTAAGGGTACGCTAGGAAGTTTAGATATTGACGCTAGAGGATAAGGGAGTACCGACGGGGTTATGGTTACAGTTGGGGGAGGGAGAGGGACGCTGGTTTTAAGGGGAGAAAATAAAAAAAAATCCAGAGGCTAACAGATCGTTTAGATGTGCTTATTGTAATAACTGTTATAATGTTATCATCGAAAGCATAATGTAACATCGATATGTCTGTATCTTACCTGTTATGCTTCTGCGTAATAAAAATATGTAAAAAAAAAAACAAAAAAAACACGGAGAGAATTCAGGAGGCGTATTGGAGAACACTTGAGTGATGTTAGGAGGAAAGCTGATACTCCAGTAGCGTGCCATATTGAGAAACATCAGGGCTCATTAAGTTTAAAATTTGTTGGGATTGATTTGGTTGCACCCCCAAGCCATGGAGGTAATTGGGATAAACTAATACTGCAACGTGAATGTCGTTGGATTTTCAAGGTGAATTGTGTTCGTCCCTTTGGACTTAATGAAAACAATTCTTTCTCATGCTTCCTTTGATTTATCATTCTTCCCCTGAAATCTCCCTTCTCCCCCACTTTTATCATTATTTTATCTATTTATCCATATATCTTCCTTACCTAGGGCTAGCCAATCACTTAGGAATTCTGGTAGATTTGATGAGTTGAGTCTTTACTAGCTAAAAATATAAGAAATTGTATTTGGGTATCATAGAGGCAAATAATGTCAAACTGTAAATTTGTAATAGATACTGTGAATTTTTTATATGCCTGTTTCTGTAAGCAATTTAAATACTGAAATTAGAGATGGGCGAATTGATTCTAACGAAGTGGAATTCGTTTAGAATTTCAGGAAAACTTCGGTTCCTAACGAAGTCGAACTTTGGGGTACTTCGGGTGAACAAAGTGTGCTTTTGATTGATAAAATGGCTGCAAGCACATGGCGCTACATGGGGCAAAGCACTCTGGGAGGAAGAAGGGCATAGCCTGCATGACATGTGCAGAGATGAAGCCAATCAGAGACCGGCGGGATTCTGTGACGTCACCGCACTATATAAGTCCGGGCGCGACGCTGGGAGCTCACACTCCTCTCACTGTACTGATCAGGGAAGGTGCTGCCGCGGCTGATAGCTCTTACTGAAGAATTGATTTTTATATAGCGATTTCTGTGGGGTGTCTCAGCTTGTCTCAGAGACTGTTCTCTTAATGTTCTATTTCTAAATTTTTGGGGTATTGGATCTGAAATCCAGTGTGCGTCCACTGCAGCTGCATATACATTCAATATCCAAGTGGGATCTAAGCCAGTTCCTGTTGTATTCATTTAAAGAAACAGCGTTTTTTACAATACAAATACCATTCATTTTTGGCCTGCTCAATTCTATTGCGCAATTTACATCCAGGGGTTAATTAAGCGTTGTTTTGCTGGTGTGCTGACCCCAAGAAACCGTCTTTTTCAACGCCAAAATATATACATTTTTCCTGTAGCCTAATTCACAAGCAAAGGTTAATTACAACTGTATCTCTTGTTGTGTGGCGTAGAAAACACGCAATTGTAACACGCTACAAAGCTACTAGTTTGTGCGGCTCAATTCTTTGGCGCAATTTACATCCAGGGGTTAATTAAGCGTTGTTTTGCTGGTGTGCTGACAAAAATAAACCATCTTTTTCAACGCCAAAATATATACATTTTTCCTGTAGCCTAATTCATGTCCGAAGGTTAATTAAGCCTGTTTGTGCTTTTACATTTAGTAAAACACACAGTGTTTTTAAACGACACATACAAGTAAATTTTTCCTGGCCATTTGTGGAGCGCAATTTATATCCAAGGGTTACCCAAGCTTGTTACTGGGTTCATTTGGAGTCAAAAACAGGGTGTATATTTATCATATACAGATATCATCATCAAACAGTGTCTGTACATTTTAGAACAAACAGTATGTCAGACAGAGAGGTGGCAGGCTCTGCACCTGCGAGTGGCAGTGGCACAAACATTCCTGGAACAGGCCCAGGTCGCAGCACAGCAAGGGGATGTCGCAGCAGGGGTCACTCGGTGAGGCCACAACTGCCGCTGTCATCTAGCGGCCGTGTGTTGTTCAGCAACCCAAGGGTTCTTGATTGGTTGACTAGGTCATCCTCTTCCTCCCAGATGACATCTGACAACCCCAGCCAAGAGTTGGTGGGAACCTCAGACACAACCCTTAGTTGGCATGGCCCGGGAGCGGGTCAGCGGCCCTCACCTGTTCTCCGCCCGCCTCTGTCCAAGCCGGTTCCCTCAGCCAGAGATCTACTATGTGGTCTGGGCTCAGCGCCACTATATAGCGAGGATGAACAATTTGAGGAGGGCAGTCAGCAGCTACTTGGCAGCGAAGAAATGGGGCCAATATCCCCTGCTTCTTGCAGTAGGCGGCAAAGTATAGATGTGGAGAGTGGCATGGGAGGTCATGTTGTGAGAGGTCAGCCTCGGCATACCAAGACCGGTGATGAGGACAGCAGTGACGATGAAACACAAATAGATGATGATGTAGCCGACCGCACTTGGGAGCCGGGTGAGGCAAGGGCTTCATCATCGTCAGGAGAAGAGGGCGTCAGCTTGCGCGTCAGGCAGCAGCGCAGCCAGCAAGTGGGTCGTGTGGCCGTGAGTCAGCAGGATAGCAGCAGTGTGAGGTCGGGAGCCAAACGGCCTCGGGGTAAAAAACCCGCTTCGCAGGTCCAAGAAAGTAGCGGCACAGGGGCTCAGTGAGGCAGCGGCGGCAGTAGTCACTCAGTGCGGAGCGTTTTGGCCGGTTAAAATCCGATACTCAGCGGTGTGGCAGTTCTTTGCTAAGACACCGGAGGAGCCGAATATGGGTATATGTAGAATCTGTGGGCAGAAAGTGAAGCGTGGCCATTATTTTATCTATTTATCCATATATCTTCCTTACCTAGGGCTAGCCAATCACTTAGGAATTCTGGTAGATTTGATGAGTTGAGTCTTTACTAGCTAAAAATATAAGAAATTGTATTTGGGTATCATAGAGGCAAATAATGTCAAACTGTAAATTTGTAATAGATACTGTGAATTTTTTATATGCCTGTTTCTGTAAGCAATTTAAATACTGAAATTAGAGATGGGCGAATTGATTCTAGCGAAGTGGAATTCGTTTAGAATTTCAGGAAAACTTCGGTTCCTAACGAAGTCGAACTTTGGGGTACTACGGGTGAACAAAGTGTGCTTTTGATTGATAAAATGGCTGCATGCACATGGCGCTACATGGGGCAAAGCACTCTGGGAGGAAGAAGGGCATAGCCTGCATGACATGTGCAGAGATGAAGCCAATCAGAGACCGGCGGGATTCTGTGACGTCACCGCACTATATAAGTCCGGGCGCGACGCTGGGAGCTCACACTCCTCTCACTGTACTGATCAGGGAAGGTGCTGCCGCGGCTGATAGCTCTTACTGAAGAATTGATTTTTATATAGCGATTTCTGTGGGGTGTCTCAGCTTGTCTCAGAGACTGTTCTCTTAATGTTCTATTTCAAATTTTTTGGGGTATTGGATCTGAAATCCAGTGTGCGTCCACTGCAGCTGCATATACATTCAATATCCAAGTGGGATCTAAGCCAGTTCCTGTTGTATTCATTTAAAGAAACAGCATTTTTACAATACAAATACCACTTCATTTTTGGCTGCTCAATTCTATTGCGCAATTTACATCCAGGGGTTAATTAAGCGTTGTTTTGCTGGTGTGCTGACCCCAAGAAACCTTTTTTCAACGCCAAAATATATACATTTTTCCTGTAGCCTAATTCACAAGCAAAGGTTAATTACAACTGTTTCTCTTGTTGTGTGGCGTAGAAAACACGCAATTGTAACACGCTACAAAGCTACTAGTTTGTGCGGCTCAATTCTTTGGCGCAATTTACATCCAGGGGTTAATTAAGCGTTGTTTTGCTGGTGTGCTGACAAAAATAAACCATCTTTTTCAACGCCAAAATATATACATTTTTCCTGTAGACTAATTCATGTCCGAAGGTTAATTAAGCCTGTTTGTGTTTTTTACATTTAGTAAAACACACAGTGTTTTTAAACGACACATACAAGTAAATTTTTCCTGGCCATTTGTGGAGGGCAATTTATATCCAAGGGTTACCCAAGCTTGTTACTGGGTTCATTTGGAGTCAAAAACAGGGTGTATATTTATCATATACAGATATCATCATCAAACAGTGTCTGTACATTTTAGAACAAAAAGTATGTCAGACAGAGAGGTGGCAGGCTCTGCACCTGCGAGTGGCAGTGGCACAAACATTCCTGGAACAGGCCCAGGTCGCAGCACAGCAAGGGGACGTCGCAGCAGGGGTCACTGGGTTTGAGGCCACAACTGCCGCTGTCATCTAGCGGCCGTGTGTTGTTCAGCAACCAAGGGTTCTTAAATTGGTTGACTAGGTCATCCTCTTCCTCCCAGATGACATCTGACAACCCCAGCCAAGAGTTGGTGGGAACCTCAGACACAACCCTTAGTTGGCATGGCCGGGAGCGGGTGTAGCGGCCCTCACCTGTTCTCCGCCCGCCTCTGTCCAATCCGGTTCCCACAGCCAGAGATCTACTATGTGGTCTGGGCTCAGCGCCACTATATAGCGAGGATGAACAATTTGAGGAGGGCAGTCAGCAGCTACTTGGCAGCGAAGAAATGGGGCCAATATCCCCTGCTTCTTGCAGTAGGCGGCAAAGTATAGATGTGGAGAGTGGCATGGGAGGTCATGTTGTGAGAGGTCAGCCTCGGCATACCAAGACCGGTAATGAGGACAGCAGTGACGATGAAACACAAATAGATGATGATGTAGCCGACCGCACTTGGGAGCCGGGTGAGGCAAGGGCTTCATCATCGTCAGGAGAAGAGGGCGTCAGCTTGCGCGTCAGGCAGCAGCGCAGCCAGCAAGTGGGTCGTGTGGCCGTGAGTCAGCAGGATAGCAGCAGTGTGAGGTCGGGAGCCAAGCGGCCACGGGGTAAAAAACCCGCTTCGCAGGTCCAAGAAAGTAGCGGCACAGGGGCTCAGCGAGGCAGCGGCGGCAGTAGTCACTCAGTGCGGAGCGTTGGCGGTAAAATCCGATACTCAGCGGTGTGGCAGTTCTTTGCTAAGACACCGGAGGAGCCGAATATGGGTATATGTAGAATCTGTGGGCAGAAAGTGAAGCGTGGCCAGGGAGCTAACGTTGGCACCACGGCCCTGCGTCAACACATGCAGCGTCACCATCCGGTGGCCTGGAAGAAACGTGGCTCAGATGTGGTGGTCCATCCTGCCGCCGCAGCAACAGCAGCAGCAGCGCCCAGTGGCACGCATGCCATTGCAGCCAGTCAAGGCTCCACCACCTCTGCAGAAGGGAGCTGTTTCTCTTTGACATCATCTCCGGTCCAGATGCTCCTGCTCCTCGTACTCATGGCGCCAGCAGTCGTTCAGCGAGGCGATTGCAAAGAGACAACAGTATGCTTCCAACCATCCTAAAGGGGCAGCAGCTGACCGTGCTCCTGTCCAAGTTGTTGGTATTTCAGTGCCTCCCTTTCCAAATGATGGACTCTGCACCATTCAGAGAACTAATGGCTTGTGCCGAGCCGAGATGGAGAGTTCCAAGCCGTAATTTCTTTTCCAAAAAGGCAGTACCAGCACTTCATAAATATGTAGAACAGAAGGTGGGCCAGTCCTTGAGCTTATCGGTTTGTTCCAAGGTGCACGGCAGCGCGGACGTCTGGAGCTGTAACTACGGTCAGGGCCAGTACATGTCCTTTACGGCCCACTGGGTGAATGTGCTTCCTTCCCAGGCACACCAACAACTTGGACAGGAGACGCCGCTTTCTCCTCCACGTTGTCAAACTGCTGCACCTGCGCCAATGTCCGCCTCCTCCTCCTCCACCACCACCACTATCTCAGCCTCCACAAGTACTGCTCCATCATACCACATGTGTAGGGCACAGCGGTGTCACGCAGTTCTACACCTGGCTTGCCTCGGCGAACGAAGTCACACAGGGGAGGAACTGCTCCGCGTCATGCAGCAAGAAATCGATGTGTGGCTTTCTCCGCGCCAACTGCAAATCGGAGCCATGGTGACGGACAATGGGAGGAAAATGGTGTCCGCGCTGCACCGAGGCCAGGATTTCCACACACCAATGACTTAGGCGTCAGTCTGGGTTCAAACTACCTGCCTCAGCCCCTATTCTGATGCCGCCACCCGCCTGATGCCACACATCTGCTGCCAGTTTCTCCATCTGCCTACCACATCTTTACCAGGGACTGGTATTGCAACCCACCTCAACACTCTGTCATTGTGCCACTCTATGACCTCATGCTGCTGCTGCTGTTGCCGTGACATTTCCCCACTGTGTCATTGTGCCACTCTCTGACCTCATGCTGTTGCTCCTGCCGCCGTCACCTCAAATCTCTGTCATTGTGCCACTCTGTGGCCTACTCCTTTTTTTGCCACCTCCAGAATTTTTCATTGTGCCACTGTCTGACCTCATGCTGCTGCTGTGGCTGCTGCCATGTCCTCCACACTGTGTCATTGTGCCACTGCCTGACCTCATGCTGCTGGGCCCCCGTGACCCCGCTCTCAGTCATTGTGCCACTCTGTGGCTTCATCCTGTTTTGCCACCTCCAGAATGTCATTGTGCCACTCTCTGACCTCATGCTGCTGCTGTGACTCCTGCCGTGCCCTCCACACTGTGTCATTGTGCCACACTATGGCCTAATACTGTTTTGCCACCTCCAAAATGTCATTGTGCCACTGCCTGACCTCATACTGCTGCTGTTGTGACCTCTACACTGTGTGATTGTGCCACTCTGTGGCCTAATACTGTTTTGCCACCTCCAGAATGGTCATTGTGCCCCTTTCTGACCTCATGCTGTGCTATGGCTGCTGCCGTGTCCTCCACCTGTGTCATTGTGCCACTTTTGACCTCATGCTGCTGCTGTGGCTGCTGCCGTGTCCTCCACACTGTGTCATTGTACCACCGCCTGACCTCATGCTGCTGCCGCCGTGATCTCCGCTCTCAGTCATTGTGCCATTCTGTGGCTTCCTCCTGTTTTGCCACCTCCAGAATGTCCTTGTGCCACTGCGTGACCTCATACTGCCGCCGTGACCTCCGCTATCAGTCATTGTGCCATTCTGTGGCTTCCTCCTTTTTTTGCCACCTCCAGAATGTCATTGTGCCACTGCCTGACCTCATGCTGCTGCCGCCGTGACCTCCGCTCTCAGTCATTAAGTGCCCAGGGAATTTTATAGTGAAGCGATTCTAAGAGCGGCGGCAGTTATCTGCGTGTCATACTAAAACACAACATTGTATGAAGACCAAACCAAGCTCCTCTCATATTTAAGCATGGCACAACGTTCTACAGCACCCTGCAGGCTCTGTGCAGCCTGGAAATAGCTGCTTTTTAAACGCGATTCGTCCCGAAGTAATTCGGACCGAATTTATTTTTGTCGGAAAATTTGGCGAAGTGACCGAATCGAATTTTTGAGAAATTCGCCCATCTCTAACTGAAATGTGATATTATTTATAATAAGACCTAACATTAGGTTGGCTTTAGATTTATTTTCACCCTTAGGTGGGTTGTTAATGCCGATATTGGGGACCTAGGGTGTTGTAATATGCTATAATATATTCATTGCGCCATTGATAAGAGCAAATTGGGATCTATTCTTTACATTGGTATAGACAATCAGGATGTAGGGCGCTTTATATATAAATCTTTATGGGCGCAGTATGGAGTCTTTTTCTTAACCATAGGATTCCACAGTCTGGTAATGCAGCAGGAGACTAGGAATGTGCGATAACCCACTCATGCGCGGTGGTATCTGTTGTACGTCGGAGCTGTTAGCTCTTGGCTTAACTTGCACAGGCGCCGAGCACTCGGGCGTTCGCGCGATAATCCGTGCATGCGCAGTGACTACCGGGGAACACCGAGACCTGGGATATGGTGTTTAAGTCCCGGAGTTACAGGAGTCTCTTTAGGATGCTGAAAGCTCTATTGTTATCTATAAGGGTGTTGTTCTGAGGTAAGACTTTTCCACATAATTGTCTTAATATTGGTATAATTTGCAGAAATGGGCTTATATGGTCTCTATGTAAAAGGCGATTGCCTGATACCCGGTTGTGATTGGTCAATGAATAGGGGTGGAACTTGAGAAACCCTATTTAGTTTGAGTCACCCATTGGAATTTTGGGTCGGTATTAGGAGATCACTTTCTCTGGAAGGGCACACTAGCCGCTGGCCTCATGGATATCTCGGCACCCACTGAGGAACTCTGTTAATACAGAGGGAAACGCGTCTGGGTAGAGAGTGAGTAAGGTTAGAACATACTGCTGTCTTCTAAGGCATATACTACAATAAGTGTGATGATATCTTGGCACTTAGGGATTAATAGTTGAGGTTTTTGAACCAATGAAATACACCAACAGTTACTACAAAATTTCTGTATCCAAATTTAACTACAAGGTGGCTATTTGAAAAAAACTGGGGCGCACCAAAGTGCAATACAGCTATTTAAAAGTTATATGGATAACAAAAGGTGGATTTTGCACCAATGAAATACACCAACAGTTACTACTAAATTTCTGTATCCAAATTTAAGTACATGGTGGCATGTGAACAAAACTGGGTCGCACCAAAGTGCAATACAGCTATTTAAAAGTTATATGGATAACAAAAGGTGGTTTTTGCACCAATGAAATACACCAACAGTTACTACTAAATTTCTGTATCCAAATTTAAGTGCAAGGTGGCTATTTAAAAAAAACGGGGGCGCACCAAAATGCAATACAGCTATTTAAAAGTTATACGGATAACAAAAGGTGGTTTTTGCACCAATTAAAAACACCAACAGTTACTACAAAATTTCTGTATCCAAATTTAAGCACAAGGTGGCTATTTGAAAAAAACTGGGACGCACAAAATAAAAGGTACAATTTCACCTCATGTTCGAGGTGTGCTGGCCAAAAAGTGGTAAAAAAAATGCCATTTCAATGCAGGTTCAAAGCAGAGTCTGGGCTGCACAATATACACCCTCCTTTCCAAATCCTGTCTGTCCGTCCGGCCCCATTCCCCCCCCCCACCCCCGGCTGGAGAGCGCTAGATGCTTCTTTAAAAGTCTGTTTCTAACTAAATAAGAACTGGAACTCTCTAATCTACCTAGATTCTAATGTTCACAGCTAAAAGCATAGTTGTCTGTATGACTAAAGATCTAAAGATAAGAACTGTGTCTCTGAGCTGAGCTGTATTGAGAGACAGGCAGCACACGTCTCGCTCTAATGTTAGACACTGAAAGACTGATGCTGAACAGGAAACGCTGGTCTATGCAAACGAGGTCAAGTGATTTTTCCAGCCAATGACAACCATACACATCACAGTCATGACGTGGCACACCCAGCTCACCCTGCTCTATGCTCTAAGCTGATTTGCTGGCCGCCAAAATGACAGGAAGCGCCGAAAATGGCGTGATAGTAATAAATTATCTTTCAGATTGTCACCTAAAATATCGCGTGATGAGAAATTTCCGATCAGCCTAAAAATCGTGCCGATTTCAACTTTGTCGATTATAATCGCTCATCCCTACTCTTCAATAAGCTCTGTCTGAGACTTTCTAAGCGCTCAGTCTGGAGATCTCTGTACAGGAGGAATGATTACTTCCCAATATATATGTAGTGGTGTGCAGCAGCACTCCCTGCCCTCCCTCTTTCCCCAGGGTGGAAAGAATCCTGGAAGGAAGGCAAAGAGTTAAAAAAAAAAATTAAAAGAATGTGTGCCAGTTATTTCTATCGCCGCGTGCTGCCCCCTGCAGGGTGTCGTCCTAGACACCGACCCTTGACGGCCTAGTGGTAAATACAGCCCTGGCTATTGCTGGTACACTGCTTTGCAATAACCAATTCTTGTCAAGGGAACTTTACATTATAGATCATACCCATTCAAGTAAATGTGGCTGACATGCAATACCAGACACAACTCATGGACAAGAATAGTCAAGTCTCTGGACAACGCCTTTAATCACTACATCATTCTGTTATCTTCTTTTCTAATTGTCACCCTGTGGTTATGTTGTAAAGAATTATTTTGTTCTTAAACTTAAACAAAAGAGTGCAATCATTAACAATTCAATTGGAAGGAAATAAAATCCAACTTGTCAGATTATGAAAAAAGTGCAGCCCAAACCTGCCGAATCATTCCACAATTCTGCTGCAGTGAGAGCATAGTGACAGAAGTATATTACATGCATAAATATTCTTAACAGATAAATAACTGCATTATATGACTGTGCTTATGGATGCTGCTCACTTTGGGCTTACTTTGGAATTAACAGTCAAATATATCAATGCATGTCAAGTAAACAAGCACTTTGTGCAATGAGCCACACTGCTTTTGTGCTTAACTCCTAATATTCCTTCTCAATAAGCTTTTGGCATATATATCTATACATAATAATAATAGCTATAAGATGCTTCTTGGATTACATCAATTATAAATTGCATTATGGATTGATTAACACTGGTTGAAATCTAAGATTAAGGCTTTACAGAGTTATAAATACAAACATTACAAAAATTCTCAATATTATATTGTACAGCAGCTACACGGACTGGGAGTGACTTAATGTCCTGGTAGGTTGTTACATGTACAGTATCTGGAGCAATGCTGATTGCAGTGCTACCCACAGCAGCTGCAAGATGCATGTGGGAGGATTTGTAGAGTGAACATGGCAATCGAGATGGTCCAATAGTTGCTCAATTAGTTTTAAGTCTGGGGAATTAGGGAGCTAGGTTAGTAATTGGAAGTCTTGGTCATGATTTTCACATTTCTAGCAATGTGATAAGTGGCATTGTGTTGCTGGAAGATCCCATCTGCCCCAGAGACAACAATAAGCATGTATGGGTCTGTTAAATTTGCAATGATTGATTCATACCACAATCTGTTGAGAGTGGGCCCAGAAAATGCGACAAAAACATTCCCCAGACCATATTGCTGCCACTGCCAGCTTGTATTCTTAAAGCAATGATTGCAGGGTTTTTGTTTTCTGATGTTTATCACCTAACATGCCAAGGTCCATTCATTCACTTAACCAGAAAATGTGACTCATCAGAGAAAGCAACCAATCAACTAATCAATCAGCAGAGGTCCTATTCAGATACAGCTGTGAATATGGAAGCCTTTTCTGCCAATGCAATGCAGAGATGCAGTGATCATTCATCTGATTTGGAAGCCCAGATGCATAAGAGTTCACTGAACTGTTGCTGTAAATCCATGCCTAGTAGTCTCCTGTCATTTTGGTGGTAAGCTGCTCTGCAGTAGTGTGTCAGTCTGCCCTCAAGCACCTTTGTGGCCTACGTTCATCTCTTACATCAATGTCACTTGGTGTCCATGTTTGTTATTTGCAATGGTGCCACTCACAATACACTTTTACCACAACAGCAACGGATGGTTCACAAACAGCACTGTTTAAAAAAAAATACTGCCACCCTCGGCCGAAAAAACAATAATCCTACCTTTTTGCAACTGTGATAAATCTCCCCTTTTACCCATGACAGCAACAAAAGATATGTGTGCAGAAGAATAGTATCATAGAGTGCAAGCCAGAACAGTTTGTTCCTGAACAGTCGTGCTGAAGTAACCGTTAAGTCCTTTAGGTGGAGTGCTGGCCTGTAACTGAAGAGACTGGAGAGAGACTGCGCATAGAATGAGAGAGAGAAAGAGAGAGAGAGAGAGGAAAATAAAGGGGATTTGCCTGGGGAGCAATTCAAGAGAGGAAGCTTAGTACTGTATGGTCACATTTTCTAACGCAATGGTTAGAAACGCCTGAGTAAGTGGATCCTTTGAGCCACCACGAGTGTAGATGGCAGGCTACTCGCGGTGAAAGCTGAAGTGCAGGAAAGCGACACCGGGTACAAGTTGCGGTGATGGGTCATAACCCGGTATGCTGTAGATGGGTAGCTGGTCCCTGGCCAGTAACGGAAACAACAGTAGATATAGCAGACTGGTGCAGTGGCAGGAACAACAGTAACATAAAGGTAACACAGGTACTGGAATAGCAGCAGCCACACAGCAGACAGGGGTCAAGCCCTATGAAGAGCATCAACAAACTGACCAGGAGCTAAGGCAGGACGTTCCTTATATGGTAATAGGACACAGGTCATAGGCCAGACAATAGGACACTGTGTGTGCCCTAGGGGGTACCCGTATGCGCACAGGACACCAGGGAGCAGGAGCGAGGGTAGGTGAGCTGTATAGACTGAGGCACGGGCACGTCTGCAGTCTAGTACATGGACCGTGGCGTGCTCCGTGACATTTATGTTATAAAAGTACGATATCTTGTGATATCAAGTGTAAGTGTCAAGTGTAACTTTCATAATATAAGTGCTCTGAGTAAGGCCTAAAGATCTAATGCCTGAAGATCCCTGAAATCATTGTTGTTTGTTGTTACTTCAAGCACTGGTGCACTATACCTCACAACACCACCCGGCAATTTCTCTCTCTCTCTCTCTCTCTCTCTCTCTCTCTCGCTTTCTCTCTCTCTCTCAGTCCATCCAAGGGGTGAAATCACTCCCTGCTCGAAGCTCTCTGTTCTAATCAGATAGGAGAGTTATGGTCAGGTAACTTGGTAACCACAGAAATCTGTGTGCACTCATAACATATAACATGTCTTTTATCTTATAACTTTAGTAAAATCTATTGACCGATGTATTTAGAAAGAGTTTTCATTTAACTGTCCTTTCATGTTGAAAGCTAATTTTTGTAGTGAGAAAACCCCCTTAGTACTTTTATATCATTATCAGTAAAAGTTAAGTTTTAATATCTTTCTCAAGGTACACCTTATTTGCTTTAGTAGTGTTTGTTCTCCCGAAATATGCCAGGAAAAGGCCTGAACAAAATGTCACAAAATTAAAAATAAGTAAATAAAACTGCACATAAAAATATAGAAATGAAAAAAATTCATGCCATCTTAAATCATATTAAAAAAACATAAAAAATGGTGTGTGGTTGAAGGAGCTGTTACCTCTTCAAAAAATATATATAGTAAACTAACTGTGTATATTGGTCTCACTGCAGTTTTGGGTGTTTATCGTAATGAGGTTTCATTGTATGGTAGGTACACAGAAAAAGAGTGGGGCTTCATTGTGAGAAAAATTTTCATAATTATACGTCTATTCTTTAATAATGTCTAAACTGCATTCCAAATTAAAAGCAGCAGAAAGAAATAAATGAAGATAAGATAAGAACTAATATGCAGTTCGGAACCTGGCAGACAAGTATTTTCAAGACTAAAATAGATTTTATAATTTAAATTTATTGATACAAATTAAAAGAGAGACATTTCAAGAACAACGAGCCTCAAAGTAGGGACACTTGGAAAGTATCAAGCAACAATGATCAATGAATAGGCATTTTCTACCCTAATTATCTGAATTCAAGAACATAAAGCTTTGAATTTATAAGTTGTGCATACTCCACTTCTATACAAGTTGTATTTCACAACTTTTCAGAATAAAAAAACACTCTAGTTTATTAACCCTTAATATAAACAGCTGTGCAAACTTGACTATTCTTTTGATCCATTTTTTTGCCTGTTATCTGATATTATTTAATATTTTCTTAATATTTATATGACATTTAAATAATTTAATTTTAATACATTTAAATTAAATAAATTAAATAATATAATTTAATACTCTATAATGGGTTATTATTGAATTCTGGTCTGCTGTCTAGCTATTTTGTTAATTTCAGATTGATATTTATCTTGTGAGACACTTTGTGGTCCTATATTGTTCACACGGTGCAATTTTGGGGACGTATTTCACCCCGCAATTAAGCCGTGTGCTCAGGAGCGGGGCTGGGGGAGGAGGGGCGGTATAGCCCGCCGGCCCCATATACATTCAATATTCATGGCGCGTATACGCCGTGAATAATTGACATGTCACATATATCCCCGCTTGGCGTATTGTGCGAGCAGGGAGAGGAGACGTAATCCATAGTTCTCTATGAGAACTGTGGATTACCGTAATGACTGGGACGTATTTCGCCCCGTATTTCGTGCAGTACAGCGCGAAATACGGGGCGAGACACATCCCATTTTAAGCCGTGTGAACATAGCCTTACTGTTCATTTTCAATTGTTTTTAAGATTCTTTTCCTTTGTCCCAATAAGATTATAGTTAGAGATGGGCGAATTTCCCGAAATTCGTTTCGTTCACTTCGCCGAATTTCTCGGCAAAAAATAACTTCGTTCCGAATTACTTCGGCACGAATCACGTTAAAAAACAGCTATTTCCAGGCTGCACAGAGCCTGCAGGGTGCTGTAGAACGTTGTGCCATGCTTAAATATGCAGAGGGAGCTTGGTTTGGTCTTCATACAATGTTGTGTTTTAGTATGACACGCACAAAATTCCCTGGGCACTTAAGAGGGCAAAACTGACCAGTGGCACATTGACAGAGTGTGTAGGTCATGGCATTAGCCACAGCAGCAGCATGAGGTCAGACAGTGGCACAATGACACAGTGTGTAGGTCACGGCAGCAGCAGCATGAGGTCAGGCAGTGGCACAATGACATTCTGGAGGTGGCAAAAACAGGAGTAGGCCAAAGAGTGGCACAATGACACAGTGTTGAGTTGACGGCATCAACAGCAGCAGCAGCATGAGGTCAGACAGTGGCACAATGACACAGTGTGTAGGTCACAGCAGCAGCCACAGCAGCAGCATGAGGTCAGACAGTGGCACAATGACACAGTGTGTAGGTCACGGCAGCAGCAGCATGAGGTCAGGCAGTGGCACAATGACATTCTGGAGGTGGCAAAAACAGGAGTAGGCCACAGAGTGGGACAATGACACAGTGTGGAGGTCACGGCAGCAGCCACAGCAGCAGCATGAGGTCAGACATTGGCACAATGACAGAGTGTGGAGGTGGGTGGCATTACCAGTCCCTGGTAAAGATGGTGATAGGCAGATGGAGAAACTGTCAGCAGATGTGTGGCATCAGGTGGGTGGCGGCATCAGAATAGTGGCTGAGGTAGGTAGTTTGAACCCAGACTCATTTCTCACAGTTTGGGTGAGGCATCATGGCTGATGTAGTCTGACGCCTAAGGCAGTTGAGTGTGGAACTCCTGGCGATCCACGCCCTGATTCATCTGACAAAGGTCAGTCGTTCTACATTTTCCGTGGACAAGCGGGTTCTCCTTGGGGTAACGATGGCCCCGCCGCACTGAACCCCCTCTGATGCCAACTATGGCCGGGCAGGACAGCTCCTCCC
>JAODAL010039248.1:0-38209 GCA_025379985.1 Phyllomedusa bahiana
CAAGCTTTGGGTCCCCCCCCCATGTTTGAATCACGGAGCTGGTGGATGTCAGAGACCTTGCACTCCTCCATTTTGTGCCTGAAGATGCCCCACAGATGCTCAATAGGGTTTAGGTCTGGAGACGCTAGGCCAGTCCACACTTTTACACTCATTTTCTTTAGCAAGACAATATTGGTCCTGGAGGTGTTTATTTGGGGTTGTTATCATGTTGGACACCATCTGAACGAAGGAAGTTTCTATTGGTCTCATCAGAGCACTGGTCATGCTTCCAGTAATCCATGTCCTTAGTCTGCTTGTCTTCAGCAAACTGTTTGCAGGTTTTCCTGCAGATCAAATAAATACCAGCCCACAGCTGCCCCAGTCGTGACCCTGCTTTTTGTGGTAGCCTGGTTCTTCCTAGTACCCCTGGTGCATGGGGTACTGGGGTAGTATGACACAGGTTAGTCTCAGCCTTGGAGTGATAAAAACTACAGCTGAATGATACCAAGCCTCAGCAATAGTACTGAAGAGGCGTCTGTCAGATACCCCCATTACTAACACTGAAATAAAATGGTAAAAAAAAAATCTAAATAAACATTCCTTGACACCAGCTCTCCATAACCATTGTATTAAAGAAATGGACCCAATGCTGGTCCAACATAGTCTAACAGATCTAATGTAGTCCAAAGGCGAACTGGTGGAAAAGTAGAAACACTACAAAAACATGATCTTCGGGGGAGTGCAAGGAATGGAGTTCAGGCCTGGGGTTACATAGCATAGCCACCACACAATCTCTTGGGGGTTGGTCTTTTTTATCCTCCTAAGAGATTGTGCCTATAATATGTGGCCTGTTCCACCTCTCCTGCCCCTTATCCGACCTATTGCCAACAAAAAGAACAACCCCCACATTTCACCACAAGAAGAGTTTGTACAGAGGTGGGGAATGGGTAGGAAGGTGCTGGGAAAGTGAGGATTCTAAAATGTTTGTGTAGTAAATTGTGCAGTCCTGGTCAAGTGAGGTCATCATGTCGGTCAAGGCTAAAAGGAAAAAAAAAAAAGAAGGAAAACAATTTCAATCAGAGAAGACATCTCTTGTAAGTTACTAACTGTAACTGCACTGCGAACACTTATGTCTCTGTAGAGAAGACGTTACCTGTGAGTCATCAGCTGTAACTACAGTGTAATCACTTATGTCTCTGCAGAGACGACATCACCTGTGAGTCACTGGTTGTAACATCACTTATGTCTCTGCAGAGAAGACGTCAACTGTGAGTCACTGGTTATAACATCACCTAAGTCTCTGCAGAGAAGACGTCACCTGTGAGACATTGGCTGTAACTACACTGTAATATCTTATACAATCTTTAGAGCCTGTGTACAACTGGTTGTCCCTATATGTCGGCTACATCTGGTCATGGTCTTATTGGGCATGATTGGGATTGATGGCCTTGGTATTGTGGGATATTTTTTTTTGGTAACAATATGGCGTTAATACTTGTGGTATATTTGCTCCATGTATAGGTCTATTATTTAATAACTGTGACTATTATTTACAAGATATTACACTATCATACATAAACACTTTTGAGGAGGCAAATTTAATAGTGATTTTCATTATACAGTGCACTGCTGAGGTGATAGACAATATCTTTGAGGAAAACATGATACATTTGGGACAAGCACATACACTTTTATCATAAATATACATTCTGCAGTTATTGTGTGGTGATAAATGTGAACCCAGCAAACCCTGAGGAAAGTGTAAAACAAAGAGCCCGGCCCCGGATGTTTTAGAACCTTCTCCTCTCTATCCATCCCTGCAGTTATCTATTTGACCATACAGTAATCCAAGCACTGTTAATACCTCTCTGTACTCATCTCTATGATCATAGATAGAACTGTATGGTTCTCCAGTTACAGCTGTACAGTCCTCTCTATTCCATCCCTGCACTCATCTCTATGATCATAGATAGAACTGTATTGCTCTCCAGTTACAGCTTTACAGTACTCTCCATCCCCTCCCTGCACTAATCTCTATGATCATAGATAGAACTAAATGGTTCTCCAGTTACAGCTGCACAGTCCTCTCTATCCCCTCCCTGCACTCATCTCTATGATCACAGATAGAAATGTATGGCTCTCCAGTTACAGCTGCACAGTCCTCTCTTTCCCCTTCTTGCACTCATCTCTATGTTCATAGACAGAACTTTATGGTTCTCCAGTTACAGCTGCACAATCGTCTCTATTCTGTCCCTGCACTCATCTCTATGATTATAGATAGAACAGCATGACTCTCCAGTTACAGCTGCACAGTCCTCTCTACCCCCTCCCTGCACTCATCTCTATGATCATAGACAGAACTGTATGGTTCTCCAGTTACAGCTGTACAGTCCTCTCTATTCCATCCCTGCACTCATCTCTATGATCATAGATAGAACTGTATGGTTATACAGATACAGCTGTACAGTCCTCTCTATTCCCTCCCTGCACTCATCTATATGATCATATATAGAACTGTATTGTTATGCAGATACAGCTGTACAGAGCTCTCTATTTCCTCCCTGCACTTATCTCTATGATCATAGAAGAACAGAGGGTTCCTTACAGCAAAACAGTCCTCCTATTCCCCCTGCATCACTCTATATCACAGATAGAACTGTATGGCTCCCATTTTACAGCTGTACTCCTCCCATCCCCTCCCGCACCGTCTATGATCATAGATAGAACTGATGGTCTCCGTTTACAGCTGTACAGTCCTCTCTATTCCACCCCTGCAACCATCTCTATGATATAGATAGAACTTTTGGGTTTTCTCCATTACAGCTGAAAAACATTCTCTTTTCCACCCTGCACCATCTCTATGATCATGATGAACTGATGGTTATACGTACAGCTGTACGTCCCCTTTTCCCCTCCCTCACTCATCTCTGTACTAAGGAACCGATGTTGCTGGACCGTGTCACTGGGTTAGAGGGCCCATCGTTGGAGTTTCTTTTAGGGGCCCACACTACATCTACTATAAATAACTGTACCTGCCTCCTATATTCTGCCTTTTGCTTTAGCTTCTCTTTCCATCCTTTTTCGCTTCTTCTGAGAATTTATATGCAGTTAAAATAACATCTCCAGGTCTGCTGTGCTCAGGAGTCCACCCTATTCCCCTGTGGGCCACTCCGAGCCTGGCTGGAGCCCAGGTATAAGTATTAACCCTCTCTACCCTAAACCACCCAAGACACTTAGTAACCCTTTCCTGACATAATATATTGGTCCGGTTTGAGTCTGCATTATCTAAAGGGTCAGGTTGGGGTTTCGGGGTATTTTTTCACAAGGTGGAGCTCGGAAGTCACTGACGTCTGTTTCCTCATCTCAGATTCTGACATCAACAAGAAGAAATGGAAATTAGAGCGGAAATGAAACTTCAAGTCATTTGCTGTCGTGCCCGGACGGGGGTTGGGGGCCCACAGGGGGTTGATTTTTGGGGGGGCCCACCCACTTAAATGAAAAAATTCCCGGCCTCTCGACATAAACGCGCCCATTTTACCACATAAACAGTGTGAAAAACAGAACTTTTTGTGTATAAAAATAGCAATTAGTCACTATATTCGCCCTCTATCTTAGACATAGGGGAAGTAGCCCCAATACCCCCCACCCCCACTAAAATTCCCCCCCCCCCCCCCAAAATCTTCCCTTCCTCCACCCCAATCTTTCCCCCCTCCCCCCAAAAAATTCCCCCTCCCCCACATACAAATCCCCCCACCCCATAAAAAACCCCTCCCCCCAACAAAACCCCTCCCCCTCTACAATTCCCCCCCCCCCACATCAAATCCCCCCCCAAACCCAACTTCCCCCCCCAACCCCATACTATCCCCCCTCCCCCCAACAATACCTCCTCACCCACATCATATCCCCTCCCCCAAAAACACTATCCCCTCCCCCCAACAATACCCCCTACCCCTAAAATTCCCCCTCCCCCCAATAAAATTCCCCCTCCACCCACTACAATATCCCCTCCACCCACATACAATACCTCCTCCCCCACTACAATTCCCCCTCCCCCCACAACAATATCCCCCCCCCAAAAAAATTCCTCCCCAAACCCACATACAATACCCCCCTCCACCCACATACAATTCCCCCCTCCACCCCATAAAATTCCCCTCCCCCACTACAATCCCCTCCCCCCACATCAATATCCCCCTCCCCCCACAACAATACCCCCTCCACCCAAACAATACCCCCTCCACCCACATACAAAAATCCCCCTCCACCCACATACAATATCCCCCTCCACCCACCAACAAAATCCCCCCCCCCCACATCAATATCCTCCTCCCCCCCCACAAAAAATATCCCCCCCCCCACTAAAATTTTCCCCCCTCCACCCACATAAAAATATCCCCCTCCCCCACATCAAATCCCCCCCCCACCCAATACAAAAATCCCCCTCCACCCCATACAATATCCCCCCCCACCCACTAAAATTTTTTCCTCCCCACCACATACAAATCCCCCTCCACCCACATACATATCCCCCTCCACCCACAACAATACCCCTCCACCCCAAAAATATCCCCCTCCCCCCAACAACAATATCCCCCTCCCCCAACATACAATATCCCCCCCACCCGCTACAATATCCCCCCCCCCGAATACGTATCCCCCTCCCCCCGCATACAATACCCTCCCCCCCCCCAATACAAAACCCCTCCCCCACATAAAATTTCCCCCCTCCCCCACATCAATATCCCCTGCACCCATACAATATCCCCCTCCACCCACAAACCCCCTCCCCCCACATACAATTCCCCCCCACCCACATACAATTCCCCTCCCCCCATAAATATCCCCCTCCGCCCACATACAATATCCCCCCCCCCACAAAACTACCCCCCCCCGCCACATCCCATACCCCCCTCCGCCCAATACACTTCCCCCTCCACCCACAACAAAACCCCTCCCCCACATACAATACCCCCCTCCACCCACTACAATATCCCCCTCCACCCACTACAATATCCCCCTCCACCCACATAAAATATCCCCCCCCCACATACAATACCCCCCTCCACCCACAACAATATCCCCCTCCCGCCCACAACCTACCCCCCCACCCACATAACTATCCCCACCACCCACATACAGTACCCCCCTCCCCCCACATACAATATCCCCCTCCTTTTTCCCCTTGGTCACGCACCCCACCCCCTTCTAAAATAAACACCACAAGAAAAAAAGTCTAACTCCATCACAGGTCGGGTGTTCCCTCATTTTTACAATCAGGGACACATGTACTCTCCCCACATACAAAACGCCATATAAAACCTAAAAACCCCCACCAATAGAGACCACAAGAGGTCAGACACCCTCAGGTATAACCTACAACACCACTATATAAGACCACATAGAGGTCAACTACAGCTCAGGTTAACCCTAAAACACTGCCATATAGAGAGCAAAAAGGGGAAAACACCAGCTCAGGTATAATCCAACACCCCCATTAAGACCACATAAGGTCAGACACCAGCCAGGTAAACCTACAACACCGCCATATAGAGACCCTAGGGGTCAGCCCACCGCTCAGTAAACCCTTTTCAACACCGCCATATAGAGAAAAAACAAGAGGCAGACACCAGCTCGGTATAACCTACAACACCACCAATGAGACCACATAGAGGCAGCACCAGCTCAAGTTAACCTAAAAACACTCCCATATAGAGACCACATAGGGTCAGACACCGCCAGGTTAACCTACAACACCCCATAAGAGAGAAATAGAGTCAGACACCACTCAGGTATAACCTACAACACCCCTATAGAGACCACTAGGGGTCAGACACCGCTCGGGTATAACCTACAACACTGCCTATAGAACCAAAAGAGGTCAGACACCAGCTCGGGTAAAACCTAAAACACGCCAAAAAGACCACATGAGGTCAGACACCAGCTCAGGTATAACCTAAAACACCCCCAATATTGACCCATAGAGGTCAACACCAGCAAGGTATAACCTCAACACCCCCATTAGAACCACATAGTTCCGACACCAGCTCGGGCCCACCACAAATTAAATATAAAAAATAATCCCGAAATGAGGACTCCCCCGGAGACGTTTTGACTGAGGGTTTTTCTTTTCCCTTTTGGTCTTCTTTTTCCCTTTTCCTCTGCAACCCTTTCCCCAACCCCCATGGGACTTGCCCCCGGCCACAACTCACCCCCTGCAAAATTACACAAAAATACTTAGAATCCTCAATTTTCCCCAGCTCTCTTTCCCCTTCCCACCTTCACAAACTACCCAGGGGTAGGAAGCGGGTACAACCCTAGATCCTAAGGGGTTGGAGGGTGGGAGAGGCCCCAGGTAAAATAGATTGGCCTTCTTTAGGAGGTATGCCCCCCCGGATAAGTTTGGGAGGGCCCGCCCCAGGTTGGTTGGTGGTTCCCAGCCATGGGTGGGTAGGTAATAGCACCCAGGGAGATAAGAGGGACAGTTAGGAAAATAGTAGGCACATTTGGGTTATGGACCCCCGTTAGGGAGGCTGTGGTTAAAGGGGGGTGAGTCCCAATTTGTAGGCTTAGGGAGGTGGGTTTCCCCCCCCCCGTTAGTAACTGTAGGTAGTTAGGGTCCCCTTTTTTAAGGCTGAAGCAGTGGGGGCCCCCTTTAGGTTATCAGGAAGTTTGGGTCTCCTTTAGGTACTAAAGTTAGGGTTTTCCCTTTAGGTAGTATACAGTGTTAGGGGCCTCCTTTAGGTACTATAAAAGTTAGGGGTCTCCTTTAGGGGTTTTCAGGGAGTTTGGGGCCTCCTTTGGGAGGGGCAGGGAAATCGGGCCCCCATTTATTACTGTGTAGGTAGTCAGAGCCCCCCCGTATTTTGGTAGCCGGGCCACCTTTAGTATTAGGGCCACCCTGTAGGGATCGGGCCCCCTTTGTAGTCCCGGGCCCCCCCTTTAATTGCCAGGGGCCCCCCCCATTAAGCAAGGCCCCCCCCGATAGGGGCCCCCCTGTAGATACCCGGGCCCCCCTTAGGTAGCCCGGGCCCCCTTTTTGGGAGGAGGGCCCCCCCTGTAGGGGCCAGGGCCCCCCCCTGTAATTAGCCGGGCCCCCCCTTTTAGTCAGGGGTCCCCATAGGTAGCCAGGGCCCTCTTGACCAGGGCCCCCCTTTTTTAGCCCGGGGGCCCCTTTTTTCCAGGGCCCCCCTATAAACCGGGCCCCCTTTTACCAGGGCCCCCTTTTGTAGCCAGACCCCCCTTTTTTTAGCCAGGGGCCCCTTTTTTGTACCCGGGCCCCCCCCAGTAGTCAGGGCCCCCCTTGTGCCGGACCCCCCCCCATATCAGGGCCCCCCTAAATAGTCAAGGCCCCCCCTAGAGTCAGGCCCCCCCCGAGCAGGGCCCCCCAAAGGACCCCGGGCCCCCCTATAGGTGCCAGGGCCCCCCTGAGTAGGGCCCCCCTTTTTTAAGAGGGCCCCCCAGTAGTCAGGGCCCCCTATAGGGACCAGGGCCCCCTTGTGCCCGGGGCCCCCCCTTTTACCAGGCCCCCCCTTTAGCCAGGGCCCCCCCTTTTAGCCAGGGCCCCCCCTTTTTTTAGCCAGGGCCCCCTTTTAATGCCAGGGCCCCCCTATAGCCAGGATCCCTTTTTTATCAGGGGCCCCCCCCCCAGTAGTCGGGCCCCCCCTTTTTTTTCAGGCCCCCCTCATTTGTCAGGGCCCCCCTCTAGTGCAGGGACCCCCCTTTTGCGGGACCCCCTTGTTCAGGGCCCCCCCTTTTTTAGCCAGGGGCCCCTCTAGTAGTCAGGGGCCCCTTTTGTGCCAGGGCCCCCCAGGGAGGGACCAAACCCCCCTTTTACGGGCCCCCTGTGATACCAGGGGCCCCCTTAGAACCAGGCCCCCATGTGGTAGCCAGGGGCCCCCCATGTAGGTAGCCCCGGGCCCCCCATGTGTTAGCCGGCCCCCCCATGTAGTTAAAACCAGGGCCCCTCTTTTAGCCAGGGGCCCCCCAGTGTTTTAGGGCCCCCCATTGCCAGGGCCCCTTTTGTAGCCAAGCCCCCTTTTGTAGCCCGGACCCCTTTTTGTAGCCGGACCCCTTTTGTACCAGGCCCCCT
Source organism: Phyllomedusa bahiana (assembly GCA_025379985.1). Lineage (NCBI taxonomy): Eukaryota > Metazoa > Chordata > Amphibia > Anura > Hylidae > Phyllomedusa > Phyllomedusa bahiana. The sequence goes on from JAODAL010039248.1 coordinate 8,069, forward strand.
TTTTTGTACCCGGCCCCCCTTTAGCCCGGCCCCCCTTTTTAGCAGGCCCCCCCTAGTAGCGGGCCCCCCTTATATCAGGGCCCCCTTTTTTTTTACCAGGGCCCCCCCTTTTTTACCAGGGATTTCCCCATAGTCAGGGCCCCCCTTGGGGATTTTAAAAAAAAAAAAAACAACAAAAAGCCACTTACCTGGCCCCCCCCCGGCCCTGGGCAGTCCCGGCCCTCGTGCTCCCCGGGGTTTACGCCGTCCTGCAAGGGGCGGTGAAGTGACGTCACCGCCCGCCATGTCACGTAGGGCCGGCCTTGCAGCTGAAGGCTAGTTCCCCTTTACCTGCCGGGGAATTTACGGAGCGCAGCGCTAGTGGGACTGTGCTCCGAGTCGGACACCAAGCGCAAGACCCGGGGAGTCGGGGACATTAGTCCCACCGCGAGACCGGCTCGGCAACTGGGCGCAGTCGGGACGACCGGTCACCGGGCGACCAGTGACCAGTATGCGCGGATGGCCGGAGCCCCGGGGAGGTGACCGCAGCGTGCCTATCACGGGTGCCCAGGACGCCAGCGGCTCGGGGGGGGTCCCACGCGGGGATTCTCTCAGCCGGGGGGGTGGGTCGCCCCGGCGGCCCAGTCGCGAGCCCTGATGCTGTAACACGGTAACATAGCTCGTAGAACCTGTGGATATGGCAGAGATAGGCCGAAAACCATACAATGATGATTAATCCTGCGTTTTTGCAACTACTATCCAAGGTTGCAAAAACACAGGATCAATCACCGTCATAGAGAAAGTATCAAAAGCCTTTCTTCAGAATTAATGAAGATACAGTATTAGGAGGGGCAGTAACATAGTAATACAAGTGCATCAATCATGTCTCATAATTAAGCAATAAAGTAACAACAATAAAGAGTGGAATAACAGTACTCAGTCACGCCCATTTAGGCGTCAAGTCGGGAACGCAGTTATATCTCCGCGTAGGAGGAACTTACTGGTAATATATCCAATATTTATTAGTTGTAATTGGTTACTAGTGTATTAGCTTTAATTATGAGACCCAAAATGAAAACAATTTTTTTTTTTTTTTTGACTGCACTGTAGGAGTTACTATGTTACCTGCCCCCTCCTAATACTGTTCTCGAGGTGGTCACAGCTTGGCGAGAGATATAGTGCTTGTTTTTTGTCCCTTTTTAAGCTCTGTAAGTTATGTCTTCATAATTATAGTATAAAAGGAGAGTTTGGATTCTTTCGCTGAGATGGTGCTTTAATCTCCATTTTCCTAATTTTGGTTGGTAAATGCTCTGTTTTGTAGGAAGAGGGGCCCAGGTCACGAGTCCGCCCAGGAGCCCATTATGCTGTCTAGAAAACTCTGCCTATTAAACCACCACAGCTTGAGCTGGTCGTGGGAGCCTGAAGCCTGAGGTGGGAGGAGGGAAGTACCTGTGATGATTCACTGCAAAGTAACAATGACCAGAAGAGTGACGCAATATATTTGGCATCAGCTGCTAAAACCCGGAAGGTGGAGGAACAGACGTCATCCAGAAGATAAGAGCTACAAGGAGAAATGTAAAAAACATTTAAAAGATTCCCAGTAACACGACTGAGTGTAAGAATTAAATCATGCATAATAACACGAAAGAGTCAAGGGTCAGGCCCCCCGAGGAGAGTTATACTACGCATCTGATTCCGGTTCTGAATACCCACAAAACGACGGATCTTGTGGACCCTTTTATTTCTTGACAGAGATGTGGCTGGGGCCACAACAGCCCAGTGGCAGTAAACCAGATGTAAAAGCCGACAGCTTTTTGCCCAATGCAAAGTGAATCGTAGGTGCTTGTATGCATTTTGCAATTTTAGGCTTTGCCTGGTCAGAAGGAGACTCACGCCCGAGGACAATTGGATGTACCGTAAAGTGACAGCAGGTCTGACAACATGTTCCTAAAACCGCCGGTGCCAAGAAATTATCGAAACAAAGCCAACCGGTGTAGACACACGAGGTACCTTTCTTTCTCTGAAGAGATCTATGGACCAGCATGCGAATGACAATCAGCGGATTTTCAAGGCTTAGAATCACTACAACTGCACGGAAAATACAATGGATTCTCTTCCATCCTGTGTAGGACATGCCCAGAGGACGTCCCACAAGGAAAGCAGGAGGGAATATGGTCACCTGTGTTTATTACATTTTTCCATGTCTGTCCAATGTTGGTTATAGACAAATTAAAGTGGTAGTAACATTTTGGAACTCTAGTCAAGGTGGTGGCACGAGGAAAGTTCCCCTTTAATGATGCCCAAAATTATTGTGGCGGACCAGTCAAGACTCACTGATTACTGGAAAGGTCATTTTTTCGTCTTTCCCCTTTATGGCAAAAACTCTCAGGAGGATTACTTTCATTGCCGCCTTTGAGTCTGTTCAAGCTCCAGCAGGGTCTTTTCCGTGGGCATTAGTGTACCAAAACTGATCGCTCAATATTTGTGTGGCCCCTGCCCATTTGTGATCTGTATAGAGGATGACTATGTCCATTATACACAGGGGCCAGTACAGTAACAGCAATATCCATTGTGCCCCCACTAGTGATGCTGTACTAGTATAGGTGACTATGTCCCATTATAGCACAATGGGCCGAGTAGCGTAGTAGCCAGATACCCATGTGTGGCCCACACGTAGTGACCGTGTAAGAGGAGGACTATGTCCCTTCTAGAACACAGGGTGCCCAGTACTGTACACAATATCACCATGTGTGGCGCCCCACTAGTGAATCTGTATAGAGGTGAGCTAATGTCCTTATACATCAGGGGCCAGTACTGTACACAATATCGCCATGTGTTGCCACCACTAGTAGATACTGTATAAGATGGGAACACATGTACTGCTAGAATACACTCGGAGGCAGTCAGTTCCGGACACAAAATCCCATGTGATGCGCCCACACTAGTGATCTGTAAAGAAGGGGACGTGCTCATACAACAGGGGCCAGTACTGAGTACACAATATCGCCATGTGTAGGGCCCTACTCTAGTGATCTGTATAGAGGGGACTGATGTCCTTATACACAGGGGCCATACTGTGTAATACAATATCCCACAGTGGGAGCCCCACGTCGTGAATCTGTATAGAGGTGACTAGGATATCCTTATACACAGGGGCCAAGTACTGTAAACAATGAACCCCCCCCCAATGGGGGGGGGTGTGGCCCCCTAGCTAGTGATCCTGTATAGACGGTGACTATTACGCCCTTATATAGCAACAGGGGACCAGTACTGTACACACTATCCCATGGTGTGGCCAACCCCACATAGTGATCTGTATAGAGGTGGATTCTATGTCCATATATACAACAGGGCCAGTACTGTACACAATATCCCAATGGTGTGGCCCACTCATGGTCTAGTAGATCTTGTATAGAGGGGACCAATGTCCTTTTACCCAACGAGGGTCCAGGTAACTGTACGAGCAACAATAACCCATGTGGGGTGGTGAGACCCCCACATAGTGATGCTGTATAGAGAGTGACTATGTTCTATATACACAGGGTGCCAGTACGGTACAAATATCCCATGTGGGCCCCCACTAGTGATCTTGTATAGAGTGACTTTGTCCCTTATACACAGACAGGCAGTACTGGTACAACAATATCCCATGTGTGCCCCGCACTAGTGATCACATATAACAGGTGACAAGGGTCCTTGATAAACACCGTGGCCATACTTACACCAATATCCATGAGTGATGGTCCCCACTATTGATGCTGTATAGCAGGGGACTATGGCCCATATACACAGGGCCAACTGTACACAATATCCCATGTTGTGGCCCCCACTAGTAGTACGCCTGTATAGGAGAAGTGACTATGTCCTTCAGACAAACGGAGCACAGTACTGTACACAATATCCCATGTGGTGTCCCCACATAGTGACCAGTATAGAAGAGGACTATGTCCTTATACACGGGGCCAGGTACTGTACACAAAATCCCTCATGTGTGGCCCCCCACTAGTGATCTGTATAGAGGTGAGCTAATGTCCGTTAGTACACAAAGTGGCCAGTACTACGTGACACGAATATGCCCATGAGTGGGCGCCCAGCGTAGTGATCTGTATAGAGGGACTAATGTCCTAGTATACACAGGGGCCAGTACTGGTACGCAAAATAGTCCCACAGTGTAGGCCCCCACAAGTGATGCTGTTATAGAGGTGACTATGTCCTTATACACAGTGGCCAAGTACTGTACACAATATCCCATGATGTGGTCCCGCACTAGTGCACTTCAGTATAGAGTGACTATGTCTTTATACAAAGGGGCCATGTACTGTAACACAATATCCCATGTGTGGACGCACACAGCTAGTGATCTGTATAGAGGGAGATCTATGACCTTATAACACAGTAGGCCAGAACTGTACACGAATAACTCAGCATTGTGTGAGCCGACGCACGACTAGTGCATCTGTATAAAGGGGAGCTCATGTCCATAATCACACAGAGGCCGGGATATGTAACAACATATCCACATGTGTAGAGGGCCCCCGACAGGCGCAATAGTGATCTGTGGATAGAGGATGACTATGTCCTTTATTGTATACAAAGGGCCAATATGTACACAATATCCGTAAATGTGTGGCCCCCCACTAGGTGAGCCTTATAGAGTGACTGATTTCCTTATACACCAGGGGACAGTACTTTAACAACAAAACCCATGAGTGGCCCCCACTAGTGATCTGTATAGATTTGCTAGGTCCTTAACAAAGCGGTCCACTACTGCACCACAATATCCCATGTGTGGCCCCCACTAGTAATCTGGTATAGAGGGGGCAAGTCCTTATACACAGGGGCCAGGTACTAGCGTACGCAAGTATCCCATTTGATGCCCCCAGCACTAGATGATCTGAATAAGAGAAGGATGACAATGTTCGCTTATACACATGGATCCACAGTGACACTGTACACACATATCCCATGTGTGGCCCCCAACTAAGTGAGTCTGTATATAAGGGGACTCAATGCCCATTATAACACAGGGGCCAGAACCTGTAACACAACACAATCCCATGTGTGGGCCCCCGCACTAGTATGCCCTGTATAGAGGACTGAGCTATGTCCTATATACAAAGGGACCAGTTATACTGTACAACGAATATAAGTATCCATGTTGTGGGAGCCCCACGTTATGACGCTGTATAGAGGGGAACTATGATCCTTATACACAGGGGCCAGTACTGTACACAAAATCCCATGTGTGCTGCACCCCCACTAGTGATCGAGTATAAGGAGGTGACATAGTCCGTAAACACAGGTGGCCAATTACTGTATACAGCAAATTAAATCCCAGATGTGTAGGCACCGCCACAGAAGTGATCATGTTCATAGAGGGGACTATGTCCTTATAACGAACAGGGGCCAGTACTAGTAAGACGCAGAGTTATCACCCATGTGTGGCCGCCCACTTATAGTGATCTCAAAAAGAGAGGACGATGTCCTTATAGCACAGTGAGACAGTTACTGTACAACAATATCCCAGTGTGGCGACCCCACTATTGATGACAGAGTAAAGAGGTGACTATGTCCTTATACACAGGGGCCAGTGACTGTATACAATATCCATGTGTAGGCCGCGCACAAGTAGTCTAGTATAACTGGACTATGTCCATTAAGCGCACAGGGGCCGAAGTAGTGACTGTACACTAAGAGATCCCCAGTGTGGCCCCCTCTAGTGCGATCTGAAGGAGGGGCGCTAACTAGTCTTAGAAACAACAGGGCCAGAACTGCTAACACATAAATCCCATGTGTAGGCCCCCACTCATTGAATCTGTAGAGAGAGGAAGTGACATATGACCTTATACACAGTGGCCAGTACTGTAACAACAATATCCCATGTAGGTGGTCCCACCAACTAGTGATTTGTATGAGAGGGACATGATGTCCTTATACAACAGGGGCCAGAACTGTAGCACAAATAGAGCCATGTGTGGGGACCGCCCACTAGTGGAATGACTGTTATAGAGTTGACTATGCTCCTCTAAGAGGACAAAGGGGCAGTACGTAACACAAATATACAGCCATGTGTTGGGAGGCACATATAACACAGCACCTAGTCAGCAGTCTGTATACGAGGTACGACTAAATGTCCTTATACAAAGGGCCAGTACTCGTAAGACACCATATCTCCATGTGTGGATCTATATAAATCTTTTTATTATTTTATTTTTTTTTATTATTTTTTATTTTTTTTATTATTTGGGTGGGGGGGGGGGGGGCAGGGGGGGGGGGGGGGGGGGGGGGGGGGGGGGGGGCTGGAGGGGGGTGCACAGTAAGTGATCTGTATAAGAGGGTGACTACTGGTCTTCTCAAGTACACAGGAGAGCACAGTATCTGATCAGAGCGACAATAACACATTGTGTGGCCCAAGCCGCGGACTAGTGAGCGACAATGGCTAATAAGAGGGTACACTATGAGTCGCTTAGACAATAAGCACATAGAGACAAGGTACTGTAACAACTGGAGAACAATACCCAGTGTGGAACCGCGAGCCGACACAGTACGTATGACTGTCATAGGAGAAAGGTAGGACTAGATGTCAGCGACTTATAGGCAAAAAGCGGATAACCGAAGACGAGGTAACGTGGTGAGGGCACAAACAAGAGAATCGTCCCAGTGTTGGGGCCAGAAACATGGGCGGACCACTGGCGAGGAGCGAGAGAGGAATAGGAGGATCTGGTATATAGAGACTATGTCCTTATAGCGAAAGGCGAGGGGCAAGTACTGTGAACTGCAACCCCAGAGCAACGACATATCGAAACCACACAGATGTACTGAAGGGCCGAGATGAAGAAAGAAAACCCCAGAAACAACAGGTGAAGTTGAAGTCTGTATATGGGACGGTGAACAATAGGAGTGTTCATTATACAGGAATCAACGGACCTGTGATGCACCCCCCAGGCCGACCCGAACTGAACAACGAAAGAGAACATACGAAAGAAGAAGGGAAGATTCAGCGCAAGAAAGTAAAATCTAGTGGGAGGGGGGGTATAACAAAGGATACCACCGCACATCTAGTTATACATTGTACTAGCAAGTGCTGAATTACAGGAGACATGATCCAACATGGATTAACATGGATACATAATGAAACTCCAGGACGATGGTGAGTTGGGTTAACCGAAAGAGAGAGACTCCACGTGACCCGCTGGCGGTCGATCGAAGGGACAAAGCCGCGAATTAGTAAGGTACAGACGTTCAAAGAGTCAACTAAAAGAAAACACGGCAGTAACCACTTGGTGGCGCCAAGTCCAAAAGAAACCAACGGTGTCTGCCGGCCTCGGAAGGGCACGAACAAGCCCATGAGAGACTAACAGATCAGAAGCAGACACAGAACAGGTGAAAAGATAGCTCGAATGTGGCAATGAGGGAATGGACGAAGAACCGAGATGGATACTAAAAAGCAACCCAGGATTAAGACCAGGTGACAATTATATACCTGAGAACTACAAGAAATTGCAGTACGCTCACAGAAATCAGGTTAAGTTAGTGAGCCAGCGAAGATAGTAAAGATGTAGTCAGCTCGGAGACCACGAAAGAGAAAAGAAAAGATCGGAAAAGAAAAAGAGAGAAGAAGAGAGCAGGCAGAAGAAACGTAGTCTGCTCTGCGACATCTACGCCTCACTTTGACAGCCGTCCTTCTCTACCTCCCCCCCACCTCTCTTTACCTCTCGTCAACTACCCAGAGCGTCTTCCTCACTCTCCCCCCTGCTTCTAATTCTACCTTCCACTAGCCACTCCTTTGATCCCCCTCTCTTTTCGCGCATCGCCGGCACCGGCTGCCGCACTGCCGCCCAGCCCCGCCTAGTACCTCTTGTTGTCCATCGCTCACTAACAAAGCCCCAGAGATCTTCTCCGCCCCTCACCCGCTCGTTGTTGGGTCTGGACCCTAATTACAATCCCCCGCATGAATCAAATTAGCCTAAACGCCACGACCCACCACTCCTGTACTCTTCTTTACTCAATCCTCTCACCCATATTCCAGCTGACCCCTCACCTCCTCCCTCCAGCCCCAAGCAACTGGACATACTCATTTCATCACAACACTGTTAATTTCCAATGGTGAAACACGTTTTGAGCACACGCCGTCATCTTGCCCCCTTTTTACCTTGTTACTGATTAAAATACCCTGTCCCTACACAAAAACCCACTCAGGTGAACTTGCACACTTTACCACTCCTAATCATCCCAGCCCCGTTGATCCACACCCACAAGAAACACCGACTTCCGCCAGAGACAAGCGAACAACTGCCGACGTGCTTCCACGGGCAGAACCCAACACTCACACACCCTTTAACCCTTCCCCACGATATCCTCCAACGTTTCCTAGCTCAAGAATCCTTCCCTTCCTAATCGTATAATATCACCTGACCACGTACGCAAATCCCACCCTTACCCTAAAGTGTGTCCTTAATCGTACAACACCAAGGCAGCCCCCCCCTCGAACCTCCTCCCACCGGGTACCGCGTCAGCAACAACCAAATACCCGGCCAGTCGAATAAATAACAAATACCCGCGATGAGAAGCGCTAACAATTAGGCAAGCTGAAATACCAGGGCAACAGTAAGAGAGCGGGGAACGAATGAGATCAATAAACAGAGAAGTGTGAGTCAGACCAAAAACCGAAGGAGGGGACCCTCTATATACAAAAGAACCGAGGCATATAGACCAGGAAGAGGCGATTGCTACAAAGAAGGAGGATGGCAGAGAGGCCTAGAAGAAAAACCAAGAAGGGCAGGGAGAGCTCATACAAAGAGATGGGAGAATACCAGAGCATCAGATTAATAATTCCAATAAACGAGCAGGGGAGACAAAGGCCGGAGAAGGACGGTAACACTGGTAAGTAGCTCAAGTAGATGATCTATAAAGGGAAGTTCGGCTGTCGGAGGCCACACAATGGATAAGGTATTTTTTTGAAAGAGCAAGACACTTTAATGTAGAAAATTATCAAAAAGCGACCGTAAAGAGACTGAATGAGGGAGCGGTTGGCTCAGTAATTGGCTTTTCCTAACGCGAATCAAAGAAAGGAGGAGAAAAAAGACAATAAAGAATTACGGACACAGCAGATACCAGGAGAGAAGAATTAAAAAGACGTGTTTAAGTTTAGCGGTCATGAAGTAGATGTGAGAAGTTTCCTCATAAGAAATCGAGAGGAGAGAGATAGAAAATAGCGAGGAGAAAGAGCCAGTGATTGAGCATAAGAGATTACAAGCCACTATTTCCAATCCTAGGTTACACTTTCAACGAAGCATTCACACATCCAATCTTTTCCTCCCCAAACAACTCCTATATGCCGCAAAGCCCAGCACCTAACTCCCCCGCCCTTCCGACCACAAGGAGTACTTTAAAGTACGCAATTTGATGGCCATAAGAAGTAAGTACTTCCGAGAGCAGTTACAGAGTACACATAAAGACCGTTACAGTAGTAGGTGAGACGATTGTCATATGTGAAGGGATGGGAGAGTTTCGGGAGCTGTGAAATCATACTACCTCGATCTTAGTGACTAGGGTGGATTCTGGTGTAAGTTCTATACACCAATGGTTAGTCTACCTTACGATTGACCTTCAAGTTGTACTGCTTCTAAGTGAGCACACAGAGAAGAAAGCTCGATCATAAGAGCCAGCAAAGCAGGGAGAGTCAGGGACGCATTATTAGGCTTTAGAGTGCCAGCAAGAGTCGAAAACTGCAGGACTAATAATTTCTTGAAAGGAAAAAAATACTGAGAACGACGAATATGGAAGAATATTTAAAAAAAAAAAAACATAGACCAAGGAAAAATTACCGAGAAAACAAATGATGTTTAACATAAAAGTGAGTTAGGAAGAAACAATAAGCATCATTTGTGACTTGTCATGATGACAGCAAAGAGCCCCTTTAAAACCAAAAAAGAAGGCTGGCAGAACAGAAACACTACGTATTGTGTCCACTTAGAATACAAAGTTATTTAGTATTACCGCGTTGGCCATCTTGTATCATGGAGGGTGCCAGCTCCCTGAGATCCAAAGATAAGTAATACAGAGATGCACGGTCAAAGGAGGAGGAGAAGAGACACGGAGAAGGAATTCGATTTAGAAGAAAGAAAGAGAGGGGAAAGCTGGGACTAACGTCGAGGTCCGAAACCAGACGATGTGGTGTGAGCCATCCAGTAGGAGAGAAGAGAATCCATTAGGTCGTAAATTAAGTGAAGTACTGTGTACAAGGCGTAGATGTGCAGCTATGATAAACAGAGATAATGCAAGCCTGTGTGATTAAAACATATGATGAGTACACAAACAGCAAGCTGTTATAAATTTGAATTAATTAGATGTTAAGAAAGTATGTTACACAGGAAAATGCAAATGTATGGTACCATCAAATAGTCATACAATATTTCACTAGCAATGAGCTGAACAAGAGCCACGGGCCTAATAAAAAGAGTCAGAGCTTATATTGCGAGAGTAAAGTACAGTCGTCAAGCGGAGATAGCATAGAGAATGAAGAGAGATCCTGTGGGAAATAGACAAAAGAACCATAAAAGGAAAATAGACAAAGCACAGACAAGAGGTACTCAAGCACCGATTTTATAAGCATTAATTTGTGTAGTATAGATACGTCAATAGCTCTAAGGGAGGACGAAGAGTGGGAAGAGAACAAAACCGATACCACGGATTCCTATACATTCGCGCCGTGAATAAATCTGAAACCAATACAAGAGTTCTGTAGAGTACAGAGGGATAGGGATGGGAGGTGAGCTCAAGAGTGTCTGTATCGAGCGGAAATATGGAAGGCAAGGAAAGAATGCAAACAAAGAACTAAAGGGTATGCGACCATGGAGAACAAGTATGCAACTGAGAAAGATAAGCAGAAATGACAGAGAAGAGGACGAGAGACAAGGACCCTTAGAGTGAGTGGACTATACAAACAAATACTCATAAAAGAATAATTTAACTTCAGAAAACAGCAAGGGACAAGGAAGCGGCACAGTTTGTCTTCGCAGGGGATACATACTTCGAACGACATTGGCCGAAAAGTGTAACCCCTTAAGAAGTTTCAATGAGAAGAGTTGCAATAAAGCATTAGAAGCAAGCATAGACAGGGAACAAGCAAATACCAGCAGATGGCCATGAGATATCTAGGGTACCATAAAACAACAAACAAGTAATGTAAAAGAGCGAGAAGCAAGGCGAGGGGGAGAGAAGAAAAAATAGTTTCAATAGGTGGTTATTTTGAGGACAAGAAATCAATAGAAAGCGATGTGCCGCCGCGGGCACGAACTGCTTCAACAATCATCTTTAATTACTTGTGACCTGTTAGTAATGTGTCCTAGCTTGCACAAAGAGTAGTCTTTCCTAAGAAACTTAAGGAAAAGTTATCAGCGAAGGGGTCTTTCAGATGGCATGGGAAATAATTATGAATACCTGACATAGCCAGGAAGAAGGGCTAACGCGAGAGACTCAAAAGCAGCCCCCGTACAAAGCAATAAAGGAATACCGCCCCCTTTCCCCTTCCATTCCCAACCCCATTTGAACAAAAAAACAAACAGGTCTGTACTTCCATCTGGTTAAATGAGTTTATTTATGCTGGAGAAGAAAGTACCAGGGACGGTAGTGACCTGTTCCCCTCCACCGCTCTCCTCCGCGTATCGAAACGTCTGCTCTCCTCATCTCCGCTTCTCTCTCGTTGCTGTCCCTGCACCTCAACATTCTTTATAGCCCGACGTGCACGTGTCTCAAATCCTTGCACGATCATTGGTCTAACATCATATCTCCAGACCAAATGGAGAGGTGTTAGGGCACGAGAACCAAAGTGTCCAGGATCAGAATAAAGGAGAAATAAAAAGGTCAAGAGCGAAGTCCAGAAGAGAGTACATGGTATCTTAGAGCAAGCTCCATTAATGGCATACTTTGCAGGACTAGAGTAGGGGTCGAAAAGATAAAACACCTTTGAAGTGAGCAGGATAGGGGCTGTGGGAAAGAAGATTCAGCAGAAGCAAGTTAGAGAGGGCTAATCATTGAGCCAATACCTTGTAGAGGAGATGAGCGAGAAGAACAAGTAGGCAAAGAAGACAAGGGCGCAAGTCTCACCTAGTAGTAATACAGATGCTAGGGATTAGACAAAGTCAACATGGGCATCTAGCATTATGGGGGCAGAACGGTTGTGAGAAACACCACACACAGGAAGCACATAAGTCGTGAAGCGTGATTTCACTAGATAGATGCGGTGGTTCTCAGGTAGCATCTATGTATGAAAATAGAGACAGTGACACATCAAAGTAAGCAACTGAAGAATGAAATTGCAAAGACCACAGTAAACAACATGAGAATCTACTATGCTAGGTAATCCCCGAAGACAGGAAAGGCACAAACAAATGACAGTAAAGACCAATAATTGCGTAGAAGAGGTATGCACAGTACTGCGTGGAGTGTGGCTACTTATATACTATGGGTTGGCAGCACCAGGTTCCACGATGTAGAGTGTAGGATGTCGACGAGAGAGTCGCAGAAAGTAAGCAACGTGAAATCGCTGAAATAAACCGAAATGAAAAAGAGAATCTGAGGATACGGGAAGCAGGAGAGAGGTGGACACATAAACGAACAAGCAGGCCCTAACAGTGCACAGATACGTTCGAAGGTACACGTTAGACAGAGCAGAGAACAGGGTAGGGGACAAGAGGAAGGAGCAGTGATCCATACAAAGTGGGTAGAAAAAAAGGAGGCAGGGAAGGGAGAGGATAAGTTGAACTACTACAAACCAGCCACCCCCCGCTGTCACCATCACTAGACCCAAGCCGCGAGCTCGACTGTACGACCTCCTAAACCACCAATAGAAAGTCCCGAAAAGGGAAAGGGAAGAGAACCTGTGTGTAGAAAGAACACACCACAGCAGTAACTAGAGGAGTAAAGCACCCCAAAAAGTAAGAGGCAGGAGACGGAAGGATAATAGAAAAACGGAACCCCCCCAGTCCCCAAAAATCAACAAGGCATTAAAGCTAAAACAGCAGCAACGACCAGACCAAGGGACAGAGGACGAGATAAAAATAAGGGAACCAGACTCCTCAAGAGGCAACACAGGTAGACACGAAACCAGGAAACCACAACCCCGAGGGAAGAGCGGAGTGACCCAGACCCACGAAGATGAAACAGAAATAGACGTAGTACAACCCCAAACAGAATTAAGACGAAGATAAGGGGTAACAATTTAGAAACGCCTGAAACCCCCGGCGACAAACACCCCCTAGGCCCGAGACAGAGTACACTATTGAGCGAAGGACCCAACAACGACCCCGCCGGAACTACAAGACCCGCGAGAGAACATACAACCCTTAAGGAGTGGATAAGAAATCATACAGACCCTAATATAGGGACATACGACGAGAAAACGCGAGGATACTGGACCCGGATTAACGCCAAACTGAAAGCATAAAAGACAAACATAACCACCCGCACCCCGCCCCCACCCCACCCCCCCGCCCCCCCCCCTACCCCCCACCATACACCCCCAACACACCCACCCCCCCACACCCACACACCCCCCACCCCCCCCGCCCACGCCACCAACCCTCCTGTGTGGGGATGATGAATCTCGTCCTCCTGCCCTAATTCTCCCTCCCCCCCCCTCAACGGCTCCTACCCTCTAGAAGGACCTCTAGCTCACAGAACGAGTTATACCAGAACTAACAAACAAGAGATTAAAAAGGCAGGACACCGAAGATTAGCCTTGACGCCTACTAAACCGAAAAGACCATACTTGACACATAAGGACCTTCCAATCCCACCCCAGGACAACCGCCTGCAAACACTCTACAACAAACACCATAAGACACCACCGACCCCCTCGGACACCCCTTGGAGAGGGACTCCGAGCCAGCTCACATGAAGAAGAGCGACATGGTAGAAGACGAAAAGAAAAGAGACCCTGGAAGGACGGAAAAGCTCGCAGAGTAACCGAAACCCCCAACGACCACCACTTACCTCAGCCACCCAGGATAGTAGCCGACAAGCACAGCCGGAGGAATACCATATGAGAGCCCCAGGGAGTCGAAGAACCCCAGGCAAAACCGCAACAAAGGAGACCGGACAGTGACCAGACCATTCAACACCAAAATGCCGGGGACGCGACTCTCTCCCAATACAACCGAACCTCACACCATACAAAACACCTCCTCTAAACCTACACACCTTTTCACCCACCCGTCCACTCCCCGATTAGGTACCAATACCCAACCCCGCTTGACCCACACTCCCTTACACTTACTGGTTGACCTACTTGAATACCCTTGCCCCCACCTTACTACATAACCCCCTTCCTTAGTTAAAAATACCCACCTAAAAACCCCTACCCCAACCTCAACCAGAACCCTAACTGACCCTCATACACACGCACCCCCTCAACCGACAAACCCCGAACCCCCTGATTAACCACACCCCCAACCCGACTCCTCCACAAATTCCCTTAACTCTCCCAAACACCCCCTACCCCCCCACCCCACTCTTATCCTTCCTCCTCCAGAACACCACCTTCCTCCATACACTGCACCCCACCTACCCGCACTCGTATACTCCCACCTTAACCACCCCCCTAAAAACTTCCTCCGCAATACCCCCCCCAATACCCTCCCCTACACCCACCACCACACCAGCCCTCCCCCCCCCCAACAACCCCCCCATAAACCTTCTCACCCCACCGCCCCCCCCCCACCCTCATACCCTTCCAAATTACTACTCTCCCCTCCCCCAATTTAAACACCCTCACAAACATACCCCACCTCGCCCACCTCACCACCCCACCTCACTCTTAACATTCCCCCACCCCCCCTTCACCACTACACCCCGCCACCAGCTCCTAACAACCCCTCTTACCCCTCATTTAAGAATGGAACCTTCCCCTAACTACACCCACCCTCTCCCCCCCCCCAATATCGATACCCTAACCCTTACCCATGCCCCCTCCCCCCACACCCCACGTCCCCCCACCCTGCCACCCCAATCCCCCCCGCCCCATCCCAGTGAAACACCCCACTTTCCATCCAACCACCCCAGCCTCCCCCCCTAACCCCCCCACACCCACACTACCACCCACCCCCCCACCCGCCCCCCTCAATAGCCCCCCCCCCTCAACCCAACACAACCAAACCCCCGCCCCCACCAAACGCACAGCCCCCCCACATCCCATAGCCACACCCACCACCCCCACGCCCCCACCCGACCTACCCACCCCCCCACCCCCCCCTACCACCCCACAATCTCACCCACCCCCCCTACCCACCCTACCACCACAAATAACGGTAAACGCATCACTAAACCTTAAACTCCCCGAACACGCGGCCCACCCGTCCCACCAACACCCCCACCCAACCTCCATTCACCCACCCCACCCCCCACACCCCCCCCCACCACCACCAACCCCGTTAAACCCACCGAACACCCAATGCCCACCACCAATCCCACCCCCCACACCCCCCCACCTCACAAACCCCACCCCCCCATACCGCCCCTAACCTAGCCCCCACACCAGACCACCAAGCTAACACCCCCCCAATACCCCCCCGCCCTACCCCGCCCCCCGAACCCCCCCCACCACAACCCACCCCCCCACCAACCCCCCCATTCCCTGCACCCCATGCCCCCCAACCTCTCCCGTCCCCCCCCACCAACGCCCCCCTAACCCCCCTAACACCCGTTGCAACCCCACCCCACCACCATACTATCCCCAACCCACGTCCCCCCCCGCTACCAACCCCCCCCAACCCCCCTGTTTAAACCCAGACCCTACCAACCACCCCCCCCCCCCCGCACCCCCCCCCCCCCCCCCTGGCCCCCACCGACCCCCCCGCCCCCCGAAGGCACCCCCCCCCTCCCCCCCCCCCCCGCCCCCCCCCCGAGCCCCCCCCCCCGACACCCACCCCCCCACAGCCCCCCATCCCCCAACCCACCCCCAATACACCCCACCCCCCCCCCCAACAATCCCCAAACATCCCATTCTCCCCGCCCTCACCCCACAACCAACCCACCCCGCCCCCATCCCCCCTCTCTGAACCCCCACCTCCCCCCCCCCACCCCCCCTCACCCCTCCTCCCCACCCCTCCCCACCCAAGCCTGAAATAAAGACCCCTATCCTATCATCTCCCACCCCAATCCCATCTCCCCACCCCCCCCCCCGCCCCGCCACAACAACCCCCACTGGTCCCCCCCCAACCCCATCAACCCAAACTCAAACCCCACACACCCCAACCCCCACGTGCCCCCCCCCCAACCTCAGCCCCCTACCCCCCCATCCCCCCCACGATCCACCCCCACACCCACAAACCCCACAACACCCACCACCATTCTAACATCCTCTGTTTGCTCAACCCCACCCTTCAATAAGTAGAAAGTCTTCAAAGCAATGAAATAACACACTAGGTTTTGTCACTCCAACTTATAAAAAAAAAAACCCTGCCTATCTTGGCCTGTGCAGTTTCCTGACATAACAAGCGGAAAAGTGGGAAAAAAAACGCATTACTCTTCTTGTTCCACCCAATCAAACCTTCTTGTCACGCTGGATAATAAAACCACTTTGTAGATAAGATCACTAGAAAAGACTTTATTATTAGCGTTTAAACTAATATCAGCGCACAAAAAAACCAAAACCTTTTCACTCCTCATACTGATTGTATCAGCAGATCATAGGTGTTATAGACAATACCACTAAGATTTTTTCCCTGAATTCCTGTTCCATATTGATAATGCTAGATTTTTTACATAAGTCATGATTTTTCTTCAGCATTTGACCTCCATAACATAACCAATAATGTCATGAAGGTAAATGATCCCCCACCCATCTGTATGGGCTGAACACACAACACAGTCATTTTACTGTTTATTAGATTGTAGATTGTAGATTGTAAGCCCTCGCGGGTAGGGTCCTCTCTCCCTCTGTCGTGCCAATTGTCATTATCCCTTATCACTGTACTCGTTCTGACCGTATGTAATGTATGTAACCCCCTTGAATGTCTACACGCCTGTAAGTCAATCGCGACCACATCAAATTAACAATAATAATTAATAATTCATCCCAATCTACAGCATTTCTTTTGTAGCATTCAATTCTACTTCTTCTATCCTTCCTCCTTTTCCACCATATTCTTTCACCGGAATATAGCACTAAACTACCCTTATACATCTCACCTATCTCTATCAACATCCATCACTACCCTCGTGGTCATCTTGTTTGACAATTAGCTATCTTCATTTATTGACACTAGCCTAAAAGTATTTTGAAATCTTTTTTACTCAGGTGGCCCTTTTCTTATATAGAGAAGATTAACATGCAACAAAGAAAAGACACAAACCTTATCATCGCAATATAACATTGACCATGTACATCCAAGAAATGTCAACAAGCTAGTCACGATGCGCAATAGACATAACAACAAAAAACATAAAACAAACAACATAGACACAAATCACAGGGATCAACACATCACAGACATAGGGCCCATCACAGACACAGGGCCCAACACATCACAGACATAGGGCCCATAACAGACACAGGGCCCATCAAATCACACTCACGGGAAACACTGGTGTTTTCCCTTTAATGCACACAAATTATTTGTTAACCCTTTATGAACTGGAGCACCCAAAGTGAAAAAAAAAATTCCAATAAGGAAATGCACATGTGTGTTCATTTGGGAACACAATTGAGCAAAATCTAATTTGACCAACAACAATTACAGTAAATTACTGAATGAACTCAGATTAACTTTTTATTATGCCCCGGGGCTTAATTTCAACAAGTGATATAACACATGTCTTGTCATTAGATCTGCATTGGATCACTAGAAATACTCTGTTCTTTCACTCCTGAAAGTAAACAGACAGTTAACCACATCCCAGACGGTTAAACATTCAGGGAAGAAAAAAAAAAGTGTTAGCAACATGGTCAATAAAACAACATTATAACAAAAAAAACTTTTTCAAACCTAAAATGTGTGTACAATGCAAGATATGGTGCCAAAAGACACTCAATAATACCACTTGGAATTATTTTTAAACAAAAAACAATTTAAGAGGAATCCTTTATATCCTCACCAATAGTCACTTTTAAACCAGACATGACATGCATTGTATATGCTTATTCTGTATGGTACCATACATTGTCTACAAAATGTTACTGGTAAAATCAAAAACAGGTCAGTTACAAACAAACATTTTCCTTCAATAAAGACCAAATTGGTCCTGTGTCTAAGCAGGGAGGAATGCAGGGAGGGAGGGTGACTTAAAATAACACAGAGAATGCAGTGTCCAGAAGCTCCCCCCTCCTTTTCTCACACAGCTGGAGAACCACAAGTCACAGTGAGGCCAGAAAAATTACTTTTTAACCCAATTTAAAAGGATGTCTATCACAAAATCTTATTCTTTTTGCCAGAAAATGGCCTCTAACATATAAAAGCCATGAGTCATAACTTTAGGAATAAGCTGTTCAATTCTAAGGTCAAAATATCAGAGATTTATGCTGGAAGAAAACACAAACATGTCAGTTAATATAAAAAGTAACGTTTCTTATAGTAAATAGTCAGCTCAGTTTCATTCAGCAATAATCAGCCACCTACCATCTCGATATAACATCTTCTTATAAGGCTACATATACCTGTAGGGTAATGAGCTGCAAACTGTTCTCATATAATGAGGCAAAGACAGAACAAACATTTTCTCCACACACAACAGGACTAAATGATCCCTGGGGGGCATTTATAGTCTGTACAAACCAACATCGTGTACCCTGCACAATCAAAACTACAAATTTTCACTGTGGTTTCCAACTTTTTAGCAACAAAGAACTAAATTAAAAGGCCCTTTCCAAACCTTAGAAAATACAGATTGGTTTTGGGGGAATACAAACTTATGACAGTGTTCAACTCTGAAACACAATCTGAACCAATCTAATGATATTCACTCCACAACATCAAGAGGCAATAAAACATTCACACCTTATCGTGAATGGTCCATTGTTCAAATAAACCATCTTCTCAGTGTTTGCTCTAGGATATATCCTGCAGATAAAGAACCACCTGGGTCTTAGCTATTACCAGGGTCTCTTATTTCAGGATTGCTATTTTCCCTTAAAATAACACTGTCATAGCGATTTGTCCTGTGTATTTAAAACAGCTCTTTGTTCCTATCTCCTCTTTTGAGCACCCCCCCTTGCTGCATACCATTTACTCTCCTGTATCAAGGATCTCCATCTGTCTGCTTCTACAGCACGGACTAAATACTTGGAAATTTGATCACTCAATTAAATTTTTCTAACATCACTAAAGCAGGTCCACAAGGCAGCAGAAGTCTCCTGCTCTAGACTCTCCTCTAACATTTGCAAGCAAAACATTATGTCCTAGCTACACTCTGTCATGATCATGCCAGAAAGAAACCCAGCTTTGAGTTCTTGTCGCCGGCCATGGCCGTTGCGACGTAAGCCGTGGGTTTTTGACATAGTGTCTACAATTTGTTTCACTAGTGTCGAACTGGGTTTTCCTTCCTGCTATCTTTATTGATTCCTGGCCGAACGCCGGGCCCAGGAATCGTCCCATTCACCTCCCACGGGTTTTAACCTGGCTCCTTGCTCCTGTGATTGACAGCTCTCTACCTTCCTAAGTGGTCTTCTGTTTCTTCCTCTCTATTGGCCTTTGTCCTTAGTTCTCCTGGAAGGTATTTAAAAGGCTCTTTGTCTCTTCCCTTCCTGTTATACTGGTCTGTTTCTGCCTATAACTCGCCCTCTTTATTCTGTGCCTCCCTGATTATCTTACTCTGCTTGTTTCACGTTTATTCTTCTGCCTTCTAACTTTTTACTGCGTTTCCCGAAAAGTTACCGCCCTTGGCTTGCTTGACCATCCCTTATTGTGTTTGTTTTGTTTGTCTGCATGTTGTGTTTCCACACTATTCAGTATAGTGTTCATCTTCTGGTTGGGGCCGACCCTATTAAGGAGTCGGGCACCCCAAAAGGCAGGGACAGGGGTGGGATCAGTGTCGGGGCCTCAGGGCTGTCCGTGTCTGTTTCGTGCCCCCCTTTGACGATCCCACACACTCCAAAATCAGTCTAACAGAAACACACCAACGATAGATCCTCTAGAGCAGCTAGAACTTACAATTCCCAACAACAGACATGTTTTACACAATTTCAAACTATTTTCTGGATTATTGGACAGAGATCTTAAAATTCCGGATCATTGGAATTTTGCTATAAATTAGATTTCGAGGTCAGAATTTTGCTACAAATTTACTTTTAAGCTTTCTGCTGCATCCTGCTCACAGCGCAAAATTATGTTTTGCCAAGTTTTTCAATACAGGTTCTAGGTACAGCTTTAAAGAAGGCCAGTCAGTCAGGGTACAACGCAATTTTATTTAGCATAGGAATCAATCAATTATAATAAACTGGTTACAGAAAATAGTGTGACATTGGGGACAGTTTTGCTAAATATGTATTTACAAAGGTTAAATACTTACAAACTTCACCTCCTCAGAGCTTATAACATCACCTGTTTTTATAACTTTAACCATGAGAAGCTTAATGGCGAGAACATCGAACTCCAGGAGGGACTTCAACACCGGCGCAAGCGTCCTTACCGTCGGGTACTACAGCTTCTAAACTCCCCAAAGCCTCCCTGGTTATAATAGTTCTGAAACAAAAAAACTGTCATACACCACCCACGTAGTGTTTCCACTTAGCAGACAAAGTTCTTTTGTATTATCTCATCTTGTATCATGGAGGGGGAAGCTCCCTGAGTCTAAGATAAGGAAATACAGAATCACTCCAAAACCAGACGATGCGGTGCCCCATTAGGTCGTAAATTAAGTGAAGTCTGTAGGCTTGAGAGATATACAGAGGTATGCAAGCCTGTGTGATTATAACTTGTGATACAACATTATACAAATTATAATTAGTTTAATATACAAGAAATGGAAATTATGACATCAAATAGTCACATATTTCACTAGCACTACAGGCATATTTAAAGACTCAACCCCACCCCCTGGTAAAAAAAAAATATATATTTGTGGGCTGACCGAGAAAAAAAGTTCAATTGTGTATTTGTTTTTTGGGAGTTTATACTGAACAGTTTAATTGACATGTTATCTGTATTGTGTGTAATAACCATAATGTTACTAACCAAACCAGTATACCAAGACCCATAATATCAATAACAACAATATACAAGAATCTAATAATACCACCACATCATGACTACATATCCCCACCATAAACAGACTGAATAAAACCATTTTACTGTTACTTAATATAAACCATTTCACTAAGACCACTATTACCACCATACATACAGACTCTGCAGGCTATATGTTACCTCCATACAGTGATCATATAGTGGTAGTTACCAGTGTACACAGGCTCTGTAGACTGTATATTGCCTCCATACAGTGACCATATAGTGGTAGATATCAGTGTACACAGGATCTGGTGACTGTATATTTCCTCCATACAGTCACCATATAGTGGTAGACATCAGTGTACACAGGCTCTGTAGACTGTATATTACCTCCATAAAGTGACCATATAATGGTAGACACCAGTGTACACAGGATCTGGAGACTGTATATTACCTCCATATAGTGATCATATAGTGGTAGACACCAGTGTACACAGACTCTGCAGACTGTATATTACCTCCATACAGTGACCATATAGTGGTAGACGCCAGTGTACACAGGCTCTGCAGACTGTATATTACCTCCATACAGTGACCATCTAGTGGTAGATACCAAGGTACACAAGCTCTCCAGTCTTTATATTAGCACTGTACAGTGACCATATAGTGGTAGAAACCAGTATATACAGGATATGCAGATCGTAAATTACCTCCATTCAGTGACCATATAGTGGTAGACACTAGAATTTCCCGACAAAAAATAACTTCGTTCCGAATTACTTCAGGATGAATCACATTAAAAAACAGCTATTTCCAGGCTGCACAGAGCCTGCAGGGTGCTGTAGAACATTGTGCCATTCTTAAATAAGCTTGGTTTGGTCTTCATACAATGTTGTGTTTAGTATGACACGCAGATGACTGCCGCCGCTCTTAGAATCGCTTCACTATAAAATTCCCTGGGAACTTAAGAGGGCAAAACTGACCAAAAAACTGAAGCGGGAATGTAGCCTGATAAAGTCATGGCAGCGACAACTGGAAAAAAAAAAAGCTGAGGGCTCAGTTGGCAACATTATGACGAGGTGGAGGTGACGGGGGCACCACACACATGGGGGCGGGCATGACAATGACACCTGGGGGGTGCAAAACGGGATACCCCCACAGAGTGGACAATCCACGGGTTGGGGCAGGGCAGAAAGCTACACAGCACATGAGGTCAACATGCACAAGACACATGTGAAAGGGTCACGGCAGCACCACAGCACACATGGGGGTCAGACAGGCCAATGCTTTTCGGAGGTGGCAGAAACGGGATGGGCCACAGAGTGGACAATGAAAAAGTGGTAGGTCAGGGCAGAAACCACAGCAGCAGCATGGGGGCAGACAGGGGCACAATGACTTTTGGAGGGGCAAAACGGAGGGGCACAGATGGGACAATGAACATGTGAGGCCCGGGGCAGCAGCCACAGCACACAATGGGCAACAGTGGCACAATGACGTGTGTGTAGGTCACGCACAGCCACAGCAGACATGAGGTCAGACATGGCACAATACACAGTGAGAGGTCACGGCAGCAAAGCATGGGGTCAACATGGCAAAATTTGACATTCTGGGGTGGAAAACAGAATGGGGCCACAAGTCACAATGACAAGATGGAGGTCAGGCAGCAGAATCATAGGTCAACATGCACAATCACATTCTGGATGAGCAAAAACAAAGTAGCCAAAACAGATGGCACATGACAGAAGTGGGGGTGACAGCGGCACACATGAGGTCAGACATTGGCACAATGACATTCTAGAGGTGGCAAAAACTAGGTAGACCACAGAGGGGGCACAAGACAAGAGGGGAGGTCAGGGGCAGCAGCCACACAGCAGCATGAGGCCAGAGTTGCACAAATGACAGAGTTGGGGGTGGGTGGCAAACCAGTCCCGGGTAAAGATATTGGTGGCAAGGGAGAAACGGCAGCAATGGGTGGCATCGGGCGGGGGGGGCGGCATCAAAAATGGCTGGGCGGATTTGAACCCAGACCATTTCTCACATTTTGGGGGGAAGGGTCATGGCTGATTAGCCCCGACGCCAAAGGCATTGGGTTGGAAATCCTGGCCGACCCATGCCGATTCATCTTGACAAAGGTCAGTGGTTCCACTTTTCCCATGGAAAAAGCGGGTTCTCCTTGGGAACGATGGCCCCCCCCCAACTGAACACCCCTCTTTTCACACTACTGGCCGGGCAGGAAAAACTTCTCCACGCAAACTCGGCAAGTTGCGGCCACACTCCAGTTTGGCTGCCCATACCAGCGGATCTTCTAACTCCGGTGCAGAGTGCGTCCAAGAGGCCCCCACCTTTGGTTTTCAGGTCTGCCCGGGTCCTCTGCTGCTGCTGGCACTCCCCTCCTCACTAGGGGGGGTGAAGGGAAGCTGCTCATCATGACTCCTACTTAGGTTGCTGCTGATGGGCGGGTACTGCTCCGACCCCCCCCCTCCCACCTTCCCCCACCCGCGGCATAGACGTACCTGAAGAACCCCCCGGTCAACCTTCAAGGGGGGACGATGCCCACAAGGCAACGGCCAACAACTACGGAGGATTTCCCTATAGTATTTGAGTTTGCCCCTCCCCTCAATGCGGGGAAAAAGGGCCCCATTTTGGACCAGTAGCGAGGGTCCAATAGGGTGGAGAGCCAAAATCTCCCCTTCCGATGCTGACTTTTGGCTGCCCCCAAGCCGGGCAAATCAGCATGCGCGGGCCATCTGCACAATGACTCCGAGGGGGTCCCGCCTCCCTTCCACTGTATACTGCCACGTGCTTACGGGATCCCCGCCTCGCTTCCTCACCCATCTACCCCCCCAGCGCCCGCTCCTCCTCTCTTGTCACCGGGGAGAAAATCCACTCATTTCAGTAACAATTTCTTTTTGCTCCAATGTCCTCCTCCTCCCCCCATTTTATTTTCCCCCCTGGACTCATGTGGGCCAAAGATGTAGTTCCCATTTCCCCTCCCAACAGATTTTACACATCTGTTTTTCCCGGGCATAAGCAGTGGGGAATAATTTTTTCATCCCGTATCCGGCAACTGACAAATTAAAGGGGCCTCCTCGAATGCCCACAAATGACAGGGGTCACACAATGCCCCCCTGGCGACATCAAAGTTACACAGGGAGTAAATCCTGTCCGCCTGGATCAACAAAAAATCGTTAAAGGGCCTTTTTTCTTTCATGCAGTCGGGCCAACATTGCACGGAATTCCAACGGGTGGAAACATTGCATACAAGTGTGTTTTTGGGGGGGCCTTTTTGCCGCTCAACTCAAGGGGGGTTTCCTGGGTTTGAGGGTGGGAAAATGCATGCACATTTTTCCCGGCTTTTCAGAATCTTCAAGATCGGTGAAAGATTCAGGGAAACTTTTTAAAAACCAAAAGAAAAACATGCGCCCTGCAGGCGCATGCCACCCCTTTTCGGTGCAGCCAGACACCATTTTTTTTCCCCCATTGTCCTCACCAAAGGGGTTTCCCAATTTCAGTTGGCGCGGGAAAACCACCTTTTTCTTCTGCATGACGCGTAGCATTTTTCCCCCCCTGTGTACTTCGTTCGCCGAGGCAACCGGGTAGAACGCGTGACACGCTACCCTACCATGTGGTATATGGGGGCTACTTTGGGGGCTGAATGGGGGGGGGTGGGGATGAGGAGGCGGAAAATTGGGCCCGAGCCCCCAGTTTGACAACGTGGAGGAGAAAAACGCTCTCCTTCCAAGTTGTTGGTGTGCCTGGGCTGGGAGCACATTCCCCCCAGTGGGCCGTAAAGGACATGACTGGCCCTGACCGAGTTTCGCTCCAGACTCCGCGCTGCCTCACCTTGGAACAAACCGTAAAACTCAAGGACTGCCCACCTTCTGTTCTACAATTTATGAAGGCTGGTATGCCTTTTTTTGGAAAAAATTACGTCTTGGAAACTCTCCATCCGGGGTCGCAAATCCATTTTTCTCTGAAGGTGCAGAGCCACCCTTTTAAAAAGGGGGGGACTGCAGTACCAACAACTTGGACAGACACGGGCAGCCTGCCCTTAGGAGGGTTGACCATACTGTTTTTTCTCTTGCAATCGCCTCGCGAACACGCTGGGGCCATAGTAGCGAGGGGCAGAGCACTGGACGGGAGAAGATGTCAAAGAGAAAACTCCCTTCGCAGAGGGGGTGAGCCTTTTACGGCTGCAATGGGATCGGCCACGGCCGCTCGTGCTGCAGCGGCAGGAGGACCACCACATCTACCACGTTTTTTTCCCCCCGGCCACCGGATGGGGAGCTGTAAGTTTTACACAGGGGCCTGGTGCCAACGTTTGCCCCTGGTACCTTCCTTTCTGCCCAAGATTCCTACATAAACCCTATTCGGTCCTCCGTGTCTTACAAAGAACTGCCACACCGCCAAGTATCGGTTTTTTCGCCAACGCTCCGCACTGAGTGACTACTGCCCCCCCGCGCCTCCTGATCCCCTACCCACTTTCTTGACCTGCGAAGCGGGGTTTTTTTTTCCCCTGGGCCCCCCTTGGCTCCCAAACCCTTTCACTGCTGCTATCCCTGACCCCCACGGCCACACAACCCATTGCTGGCTGCGCCACTGCCTGCCCCGCAACTGAAAAGCCCTTTCTCCTGACGGTGAGAAGCCCTTGCCCACCCGGCCCCAAATGCGGTCGGGTACATCTCACTATTTTGTTCATCGTCACTCTTCCTCAACCGTCTTTGGGATGCAGAGGCTGACCCCCCAAATATGGCCTCCCATCCACTCTCAACTCATACTTTGCCGCCTACTGCAAGAACAGGCGATAAGCCCCCTTTCTTCGCTGCCAAGTACTGTGACTGCCCTTTCTAAAATTTGTTCACCCTCGCATATATGGGCTGACCCCAACCACATATAAAACTCGGGCGGGGAACTGGGGGACAGGGGGGGTTGAGGACAGTGGGGGCCGCTACCCACTCCCGGGGCCATGCCAACTAAGGTTGTGCTACTTCCCACCGACTCTTGGCTGGATTGTCAGATGTCATCTGGGGGAAAGGGGAGACCTATCAACCAATCAAAACCTTGGTTGCAGTCAGCACAGGGCCCTAGATACAGGGGCAGTTGGGGCCCACCGAGTGACCCTGCTGCGACGTCCCCCTTTTTTTGCTCACCGGGGGCCGCCCAGAATATTTTTTGCCACTGCCACCGCGGGGTGAAATCTGCCACCTCCTGTCTGAAAAACTTTTTGTTCAAAATGTACAGCCTTTTGATGAAAATCTTAAGATAAAAAAAACCCTTATTTGACGCCAAATGAACCCCTAAAAGCTTGGTACCCTTGATATAAATTGCGCTCCACAAATGAGCAGGGAAAAAATTTACTTTATGTGCCGTTTTAAAAACCTTTTATTTTACTGAATGTAAAACACAAACAGGCTTAATTAACCTTCGATATGAATTATGACAGAATTTCTTTTTGGCGGGGAAAAACAAATTTCTTTTACTAGTGCAACCACAGAACAACCTTAATTAACCCCTGGGGGGTAAATTCGCAAAAGAAAATTTAGCAACCAAAAACTACGAGCTTTGTACAGTTTCAATGGGGTGTTTTCACGCCACCCCCCAACAAGAGAAAAAAAATTTTAATTTTCTTTGCTTTGAATTAGGGTACAAAAATTGTATTTTTTTTTGGCGTGAAAAAGACGGTTTCTTGGGGTCACCACAGCAAAAAAACAATGCTTAATTAACCCGGATGAAATCGCGCAAAAAAATTTAGAAACCAAAAAATAATGGTATTTGATTTTAAAAACGCTGTTTCTTTAAATGAACAACAGGGAAAAGGGTTAGATCCCCCCTTATACTCAATTCTGTGAAGATACTTTAAAAATTTTATGCACTGCATTGGGCACACACGACTTTCCGTTCCAAAAACCCCAAAAAATCAGAAATAAACGTTAAGAAACGTCTCTGAGACAGCTGAAACCCCCCAAAAAAAAAAAACGCTGTATAAAAATCAGTTTTTCAGAAAGAGCTATCGCTATCACAATCAGCCGCACAGCACCTTCCCGATCATACATAGAGGAGTACCCCCACGTCGCGCCCGGACTTATATAGTGCGTACTCACAGAATCCCGCCTTTTCCCTGTTGGGTTTTCATCTCTGCACATTCATGGGGGCAGCCCTTCCCCTTCCTCCCAGAGTTCTTTCCCCATGTAACGCCAGTGTCCAGCCATTTATCAATCAAAAACACACTTGTTCACCCAAGTACCCCAAAATTCGACTTCGTTCAAACCGAAGTTTTCCGAAATTCTAAAAGAAATTTCCACTTCGATAAATCAATTCGCCCCTCTCATAGACACCATGTACACAGGCTCTGCAGACTTATATTACCTCCATAAGTGGTAAACACCATGTACACAGGATCGCAACTGATAATTCCTCCATACAGACCATATAATGGTAGACAAACCCTGTACACAGGCCTGTGACTGTATATTTCCTCCATACATACCATATAGTGGTAGTTACCAGTGTACACAGGCTCTGCAGCCATATAAGTGATTACAAGGCAGTTACATTCAGGCTATGTTCACACGGCTTATTGCTGTTTTGGAACCATGCGCCGGCCCCATAGACATGCATTGTCAGCGGCGCATATTTGCCGCTAACAATTGATATGCCACTTCTCTCCTCGGGAGTACGATATGATCATATTGCACGATCGGTGAGACGATGCGTAATGCATTGCTTTCTATGAGAGCTATGAATTACCAGAATTGTTGTGTGCATTTAGCCACATATAAAGAGAAATACGCAGTGAAATGCACTCCGAAATATGTGGAAATTTAAGCCGTGTGAACATACCCTTATGGATTCACAGGTGATGTCTTACCTGATGAAAGTCATACTATTCCCTTGTCTTTCTCCATCTGGTCCAGACCATAAGGATGTATTCTCTAATGTGAGTCGTTCACTTTCCTTTTTCTTCTCCATCCAGCCCAGATCTCCACGATGACTTCTCCCGGCCACGACTCATCTCTGCAGAATTTACCATACAAACGTGTTAGATTTTTTTTTTTGTGATTGCAACATTTTACTCAAAGAATTTGTGCTTCAGGTTCTCACTTACTTCAACACAATTTCTTCAAATTTGAGGATGTGTTTTATTTGCAAATTACAGGAGCTCCAAATGGAAGGAAAAAATTTCACTCTCCACCAACCATATTTACGGTAACGGAGGAGTGGATCCGCTGGGCCACGCCAAGCTAATTAGCTAAGCCAAAGCCAGGGAAAAGGAAACTAATAGCCCCCCGTTTTCACCAACCCCCCCAAAGCGGGAGGACTTGCTGCGGGGGAGGGGTACCCGGGCGTTACTCCCTACGTGACTTGGCTTTCGAAGGGGCCGGGGTACAGCTGGACAAAAACAATCTGGAGGGGTATCGGGGAAAAAGGCAAAGGTCAGGGCAGGGAGCAGAGGGTTTTAGCAAACGGCAACGGTCAGCAGGGCCGGCAAACAGGCAAGGGCAGGGAAAAAAGCAAGCAAGCGGAGGTTTCACAGTAACAATACGGAACTAATAACTCCAAAAGCACCAAAAACACACCAACAAATGGCAGAAGTACGGGGGCGGATACCTTAAAATGGGAACCACGCCCGCAAAAACCAATTATGGGACACTGGCCCTTTAAATCTAGAGAAGCCGGCGCGCGCCCCCTTAAGCGGGCCAAGCGCACACGCCGGGACGGGCGGGCCCGGGGCTTTTCCCCCCGGAGGCGGCCAGGTAAGAAGGGGGCGCCGAGGCAGCAGGAGGGGTCGGGCCCCGCCCAGCCCCCCCTGCGGGGGGAAAAAAGGGTCCGGGGGGCAGCGACCCGCGACCCCCTGCTTTATACGGGCAAGGTAGAACACTTTTATTCGTTTTCCAGATTCTAATTTTTTTTGGCTGTGACAAATTTTGGGTATGGCCCAAACATCGACACTACAGTTGTGCAAGGGTATGTTTTTTTTTTTGACTGAGAGCATCAAAATAGAGTCTAGACTCAAATGTAGGAAATATCCGCAATGGAAGGTTAGTGGAGCTAAAAATATTGCTTTACATAAAGAGCGTTCCAATCTTATAAAGGTTTTCCTTATACAGTCCAATCCAACAGATATTTGATGAATGATATAATTTCTCGTCCAATAGTTTTTTCCACCCTTTTTAGCATGCAGTACTCAGAAATCACACACATCATCAATATTGACTGTGGACCCTCTTCTCAGTGACTGTTGGGCCGTCTCTGTAGCTAGAAGAGCACCCACAATTAGACAACGCCTTTCTCCCAGTTGTTTTGGTACATGAGTTCAAGAACAAAGTGACGCGATCTAGGTTGTTATAGACATGGTCATGGGAGATGTATTTGTTGTGGAGTTTTAGTTTAATCGTTGTATGCAAATCTTATACTTCTAATGAAACATATTTTGTTAAACAGTACATTGACCGTAACACACAACATGTCGTCTCTCCATTCCTGTGGAAAACCATTTCAATACATAGGGGGAAAAGGTAAATTGAAAGATAGAATCAAAACACCTTCTGATATGGGGCCTCTTTTACAAAGGCGTTTTCACTGTCTCCAACACGGGTGCTTTTACCATGCAGGTAAAACACAAGGCAAAATTGGGAAAGGGGCTGAGCACTCACCCCTCTATTGGGGTGTAAGAGTGTTTTTGCGATTTTTTTTTCACAAAGTTGAAATCGGCAAGGTTTTTATGGTGATCGAAATTTCCAGACATTTTCATAATTAAGGTTTTAAAAACGAGCATCCTATTAAGATGCGCCTTTTTCGGCGCTTCCCGAATTTTGGCGGGCCCGCAAATCAATACAGAATAGAGCAGGGGAATTTGTGGCGACGTCATGACTGGGATGTTAAAGGTTGCGATTTGGTGGAAAAATCACATACCCCTCTTTTTACATAAACACGGTTTTTCCCGTTTCCCGCCTCATGTCTCTCATGTCTCATAGGGATAGGACCTGCGCTCTGCCTG